>PVJH01004101.1:0-130748 GCA_004026705.1 Nesogale talazaci | reverse complement strand
ACAGATTGCCTTCACACATTGATAATTTTGATGATTTATAAACAAATCTAAAAATATGATTTCCATTAATGCATTTAATAAAAATTTTTCCTAGATCTTAGTAGTATGATCCTTGAAATTTGCATTAGCAAAGTCTTAAGAAAGCATATGGCTCACTTCACTAAGCACTAATAATATCTATCTACAGCTACTTTCGAACAACCCAGAGCATTTTAAAAGAAATTAATGCAAAGAAATTCTTTAAATGATCAGAGTTACTGTCTTATAACATTATTTGGCCATAAAAGTGATATTGACACACTTTTGGATGGATACAGTTTGTGCTTTATGAATTTTGAACATTTCCAGAAATTTTACACAAAATTACCATAATAGGCTTTCAGAAAAGGAAAGTTGCACTTCGGTTGCTGTCAGGATCGATTTTTGTCATTGGGATAGATTTTTATCTGGGGAGTCCTGATGGTGTGGTGCTTATGAGTAGGTTTGTTAACAAAAGATCAGGAGTTCAAAACCACTAGCCACTCCATAGGCAAGCAGCATTCTACTTTTTGGAAACCCACAGGGCCACTTCTACCTTGTAGTATACAGAGGGTCATCATGAGTTGTAATTAACTCGACGGTAGTGAGTTTAAAGGGCCTTGGAGAAATTATTAAACTGAATATGTTTCAGTTTACATTTATTTTAGAGATAAATGATGTTTCTGACACCAAGAGTCTGCTTAAGGAGACTTGACTTTTATCAATTAAGTTTGTATACAAGATATACATGACTGATATGCATTATATATAATTGGGTGACTTAATTGTACAGAATACATATTATATATATAGAGAGTGACTTTATTGTACAAAATACCTGTAAACTATAAACATTATTAATTGAAAGTCTTACCATCAGAAAAATTATTTTCTTAGGCTTGACAG
The DNA here is from genome assembly GCA_004026705.1 of Nesogale talazaci. Lineage (NCBI taxonomy): Eukaryota > Metazoa > Chordata > Mammalia > Afrosoricida > Tenrecidae > Nesogale > Nesogale talazaci. The sequence goes on along the minus strand of PVJH01004101.1, from coordinate 129,824 downwards.
ACTTTATTCAAGACTAGATATGATAGGCAGAGAAGTGACTTAGTATGTTGGTTTTGGGGAAATATGCAGTTGTTTTACATAGCTTTACTATGAGATTTTTTTCCCCCTGTAAATATAAGAATTTGGTAATGAGCAACTCATGTGATTTCCATTGGAAAGTAAGGGAAAATCCATAGGTTATTTATAATTGTATTTGCTTCATGTTGAGACCTATTTCAGACATAAGAGAAAGCTATTTTGATTAGGAGTCATGGAGAGATGAACCTTTCACTTAATATTTTGACATGTCTGATAATGGGGAAAAATATCCCTAGGTTTATGCTATGCGTGTGTACATTTCAAGTCTAGTTTATCCTCCATTCTTTATGTACCCTGCTTTGGGAGTCATGCAGCACAATCACAGCACAATAGGAACTCTGAACTTGCTGCTGTGTGTGATCACAGTAGGAGCCATGAGGAATATTCCTGGGTATTCCAGTGATTTAGCTTCTCACACAAGTTACTCTGTGAGATTTACCCAAAAGTATTTCGTGAACCTATGCTACTATAATCACAGCATTCTCTTTAGAGTTTTAAAAAAGCTCGTCTCTAAAATCCATGAAGGAAGTTCTAGCCTGTCCTACAGGGTTACTGAGTCAACCTTGACTCCATGGCAGTGTTTTGAAGCCCTGATAGCGCAGTGGTTACGTGCTGAGCTGTTAACCACAAGGTCTTTCTTCTGAAGAGCAGTTGTTCCCTCGCAGAAAGGTCATGCTTTCTACTCTCCTAAAGAACTTTAGTCTCAGAACCTCACAGGGCTAGTTCTTCTCTGTCCTAAGGGTTGTTGTTCTGAGCTGTCATCGATTCGATGGCTTTGAGTGTTAGTACACTCTTTGCCATGGAGTCCGTGCTGACTCATCGAAACTCCCTGTGGGTTTCTGAGACCGCCACTCTTTACAGGAGTAGAGAGCGCAGTCTTTCTCCCACGAAGCTGCTGCTGATTTTGAACTGGCAACTATGCAGATTACAGGCCCGACTAGAACTGCTATCCCCCAATTTCACCCAAGCAACAGAATGGCATATGGAACAAGGAATTTGGATGGAGAAAGACAACACTTTGGGGTGATGATCTACTGTATCTTGTATAACCAACTTAGAAAAATATTAGGGTATTTGAACACAATGTCTACCTTTTCTCAGTGCCTTAGAAAGTGAGGTGCTATGGGTGAGAGGAATGCCCTGTGGGTCGAGTGGTATGCATTGGACTGAGGTTGACATGGTGGGCAGTTAGAAACCGCCAGTTCCTCCTCAGAAGAGAGATTGTGCTTTCTGCTCCATAAACAGTTACAGAGTAGAAACCCCCAAGGGGTCACTATGACTTAGCATTGACTCTATAGTAAGGAAGAACTTGAATAGTAAGTTTCACTGTATAGTTGCTATAGCCATCTTTCAATTTTACTAGACAGGTAAGGGCCCAGGAAGTAAAAAGATCCTGATTCTTTTTTTTTGGGGGGGGGGGTAGGAGAAGCCATGGTGGCACAGTGGTTAAACACTGAACTGTAATCCAAAATACGATGGTTCAAATGCATAGGTAGCTTTAAAGGATAAAGATGCAGCAGTCTCCATAAATATTTACAACTTTGCAAACCACATAATGCTGTTCTACTCTGTCCATCAGGGCTGTTATCAGTCAGAACCAACACAGAGACAGTGGGTTTGGTTCAGATTGATTTTATAGAGTTAGCTATGAAATGTTTAAGGCATAAACTTGAAAGGGCTTAGTAAGGCACTGTACTGAGATAAAGGAAAGACCAATGTTTGTGAATGAATTCTGGGTACCTGAGAAGTTTGAGGAGCAGGGTTTGTTTTTACATGAATAGCATAGATCAGGGCAAAGATGCTAGAAAGTCTGAGACTGGTTGTAAAGGTTGAAGTATCAGTGTCACAGTCAAATAGAGATAACGAATCACTATTTATATGTTCAACTCTGAAATTCAGAGAAAGGAAAAGGGATTACATCTATGTACCCAGAAGTTACAAAATACAGATGACAGTTAAAACCAGAAGAATGGATAATGGATTGCTGCTATCCTCTAACCCAGGGTTCCTCAAACTATGGCCTGCAGGCCACATGTGGCCCACTGAGGACATTTATCCAGTCTGCCAGAGGTTTTTGCCATCACTGCTAGCCTGCTTAGCAGCCAACTCATCCCAGGCCTACAGTTACTTTGTTCATAGTTTTTTTTTTCAACTATATTCCAGCCCTCCAATGATCTGAGAGGCAGAAGGCCCCCTGTTTAAAAAGTTTGAGGACCCCTGCTAAACACACATATATGTCACTATGGCCAATGTTTAGAGGTAGAAAAAGTGTCAAGGAAAGAATCAGAGAACACCATGCTTTAAAATATGCACTGAAGAAGATGTTTGGAATAGTTAGAAGATAAAAAGAAAACCTGAAATTAGACATGGCATTGGAAGGAGAAAAGTATACATTATGACAAAAACAAGTACAGTTTTAATAGTACAGTGAAGGTGGGTGTCAGGTGGTGGTGGGTTGAGGTGAGAAAGAGACAGTGTAAATCATGTACAGAAAAAGTAGTAAAGCATAGGGAAGGGTAAATAACTAAAATCTTTATAATTAGAATTAGGATTGATGGAAAGGGATGTGTGTGTTTGTGTGTATGTTTGTGTTTGAACAAATTGAGCCTGTATACAGAGTGGAAGGGCAAAGAACCCATAAAAGAAGATATCTTTGAAATTCAGAAATAAATAAAACAAATACTCTAATACAACTCCCCAACAACAACACCTCTAATATTCTATCCTCAGATTGGATTTTATGTTTTCTCAAAGGGATCTATGAGGGGGGTATCATGTCACGCAAAAAGGTTTCCCCAAAGTTATGCATTTATTTTTACAAAACAGCCTTATCACCTTCAAAATACTCTCCATAACACTTAATAAATTTGTGAAACCTGTGATTCCATTCTTGGAAACATTTTTCAAATTCATCTGTTTGAATGGCTGTCAGTAATCTCTTCTTTCCCCACACCTCTTCTATGTTGTCAAATCACTAATTTTCCCTATCTCTCTACATTTATGGAAACAAAAAGAAATCATACATATAGGGATCAGGTGAGTCAGGTGTGTGGGACAAGAGAGACATGCTGTTTTTGCCAGAAACTGGAACTCTGAGATGACTGAATGAGCAGGTGCATTCTCCTGGTGGCAAAACCAATTCCCCATCTGCCACACATCAGGCCTTTTTGTAATACACTGTTATCCTGTCTTTTTAGAACTTCTAAATAGAAAGCTTGATTAACAGTCTGACCTACTGCAATGAACTCCAAATGCACTATCTCCCTCATATTAAACAAACAAAAGAGTCATCATTTTGATCTTTGATTCCACTTGATGAGCTGTTTTGGGGTGAGATGAAGATGGTGTCTTTCACTGACATGATCGATGTTTGCTTTCAGGGTCCTCAGAAGAGTACCATGTCTCATCACCAGTTATGACCTTGGGAGGGGGAAAGTCTGGGTCACTTTGGAGCTGTTCTTTTAAAGCACAGCACGTTTCCTTCCAGGTGACAGTCCTTTTACTGGTCAATCAGAACCTGAGGCACAAATGTCACAGTGGCCCATCTCATTCCCAAATCTATTCAAATGTGCTGAACCAAGCTCTGAGAGAGTCCAGATAATGTCCCCATCTCTTCAATGGTCAATCATTGTCCTTAGAGCACAAATGCACGGATTTTGTTGGCATTCTCATCTCTTCTGGAAGTTGAGGGACGTCAGGAGGAGGTCTATCACCAATCGACATTTCACCTTTTTTGAAATGAGAAAATCACCCATACACTTGAGTTTTTCCCATAGCGCTGTTCTTGCATACTGTGTTCAACATTCTAACAGTTTGCTTTCATGAAAACATTCACTGTGACCAGAGAGACCCTTCCCAGGCGATGCCACTAGGTCCACTAAAAGCAAGTTTCTGAATGCTAACCTAGCAGAGGTGGGTGGAAAATATATACTATAAAAGGTCTGCCCAGTGAAACCCTTTCCTATTTTTTTGAGGGGGGTTTATCCCTCAAATATAGTTTTGGATCTTGTTGTTATTAGGTGTCATTGAGTACCATGTGCCAGAGAAGGAATGCTTCATGGAGTTTTCTTGGCTTAATCTTTTTGGTAGAAGATTGCCAGGCCTTTCTTCTTTTGGGTGGATTTGATCTACAGTCTCATGGTTAAGCATTTTGTTACCAGGGATCCTCACTTAAAACAGAGCAAAGCAAAACAAACAAACAAAAAAACAAAAACACCAAAACAAACTCAAACAAATCGAAACACAGCAACAGAGCAATTCATTGTCCATGAGTGATTCTCACTATACTCAACCCAAACTCACATCCAGTTTATTTCAACTCATAGTGACCCTATAAGACTGGGTAGAAATGCCTCTGTAGATTTCCCAAAATATAAATCTTTACAGTAGTAGAAAGTCTTGTTTTTTTTCCAAAGAGTGGTATCAAATTTCTGACTTTGTAGTTAGCAGCCCTATGCCACCAGGGCTTCCCTAATTCTGCCTAATTCAGAATATAAAAATCCCAATCCCAAACTCTACACCTTGGAGACAATGCTGATTCATACTGATACCCCTACCCCTATCCTTACCCCATCACCACTAGTGCACTTCAGAGAACAAAACCATGTGTAAGAGCAGGCAGTTCAGTCTTTCTACTGACCATGGGATGACTGCCCAACACATAACAACAATACCACCAAAGCAGAGTCTATCTTGCCTAACGAAGTTTCTAAGGTGCTAAAGCTCTATAAAAACAGGCTGTCATGGCTGAGCCCCGGTGGCGTAATGGTTGTGTGCGGGGCTGCCGCCCACTGAGATGGAGGTTCAATTACAGCTCCATAGGAGCAAAGGCTGGACCTCCTACTCCCACCACCAGAGGGCAGTGATGCCCAAAAGAACAAAAACAAAAACAAACAAACAAACAAAAAAACAGACTGTCACATCTTTCTACAGTGGAGTGGCTGGTGGGATTAAATGTGCACTTCAAGTTCTTTAACTACTGTTTCAGGAAGACACCTTGGGTTCATTATGTTATTAGGTGCCATGGAGTTAGCCCTGGTCCGAAGTTGTGGTACCCCAGAACAGTTTAGTATACTGGCACTTTTTGGTTCAGCATAGTTTTTTCTTGTTTTTCTACTCTAAAAACTGGATGTGTCATATGATCAGGTGAGTCTTTTTTAAAAAATCATTTTATTGGAGGCTTATACAACTCTTATTACGATCAATACATATTATCTATTGTATGCAGACCACGTTTGTTCATTTGTTGCCATCACTATTGTTGAAACATCCTCCTTCTACTTAGGTCCTTGGAATCAGCTCTCCATACACCCCCTCCCTCCCCTTCCCTCATGAACCCTTAATAATTTACAAATTATCATTATTTTGTCATATCATACACTGTCCAACGTGTCTCTTCAACCACTTCCCTATTGATCATAACTCAGGGAGCAGGTTCTATGCAGATCCTTGCAATTGGTTCCCCCTTTCTACTCTCCTTCCCTCCACCCTCCTGGTATCACCACTTTCATCACTAGTCCTGAAGGGATCATCTGTCCTGAATTCCCCATGTTTCCAGCTCCTATCGATACCAGTGTACATCCCCTGGTCTTGCCAGATTTTTAAGGTAGAATTGGGTTCATGGTACTGGTGGGGGAAGAAGCATTTAAGAACTCGAGGAAAGTTGCATATTTCACTGTTGCTACACTGTACCTTGACTGGCTCATCTCCTCCCTTCGACCCTTCTGTAAGGGGATGGTGCTTCACCTACTGATAGGTTTTGGGTCCCCAATGTATACTCTCCCCCATTTCTAATGATATAATTTTTAGTTTTTTAGTACCTGATATCTGATCCCTTTGACATCTCATGGCCACAAAGGTGGGTGTGCTTCTTCCATGTGGACTTTATTGCTTCTCAGCTAGATGGCCACTTGTTTACAAGCCTTTAAGATCCCAGATGCTATATCTTTTGATAGCTGGGCACCACCAGCTTTCTTCAGGTCATTTGAGTCTTAAGATCTGAAAAATATGGTAGTTTAGCTCCTCAGGAGAAAGATGATGCTTTCTGCTCCTATACATATGTGCAGCTTTGGAAGCACAGGCACATTTCTACTCTGTATTACAGGAGTCGTAATTGACTTGATGTCAATGAAACTGTCTTTTGGTTGGAACTTCCATGGTCATTAACTGTGGATCCAAGTAAAATGAAATACATGACAACTTCAACATCTTCTGTGTTATTCAGGATGTTCCTAAAAAGTATTGTAAAAAAATGTTTTCTTTATGTTGAGGTATAATCCCTCTAAACTTTCAGATATTGAGTTTACATTATCTGCGTCAACATCAAATATTGTTATTGGGTTTTCCTCAAGTCCTGATGTCATGCCTTCTTCATAGACTATGACTTCTTGGATTATTCTCAGCAAAGGGATTGATTGAATTTGGTGAAAAAAAGTTAGACTTTGTATTAAAATGACTGAGCCAAAATTCTGTCATCTAACAGCTAGTTTCTACCCTCTGATCTGACCTAACACAATGCAATCACAGCCATTCAGTTGTAAGAAAGTTAAGGTAGGATTCCATATCTGTACTCAGATCTCAAACCTGACGCTATCAACTGAAAGGACTTTCTTTGGGGTGGGAGTGGGAAGTTTCCTAAATCAATGGACATCGTGGACAAGTTTGCTTTTATGCTAAGACTAGGTCTTGCATCTGGTTAATTTACCTCTTATCCTTTATTTGTTTGTTTGGGCATCACTGCCCTCTGGTGGTGGGAATAGGAGGCCCAGCCTTTGCTCCTGTGGAGCTGCTGCTGGAATTGAACCTCCATCCCAGTGGGCTGCAGACCCACACACAACCACTATGCCACCGGGGCTCAGCCCTTATTCTTTGGATTTTAATTAATGAACTGCCATTATTGCCTGCTGATCCTGGGAGTCACCAGTGGTCTGTCTGACCTGCCTATTTTGGGGGTCATTTGCTTCTGGAGCTACATGATGATAAAGTAATTTAGGACTTCCAAGATCTTCTTAACCTTTTATGAGGCAGATACCTTCTTCATTCTCCCCAGAAGTCTACTACCGGATCAGCATTTTAAAGCCACCAGACAGTGTGACAAGAAAAATAAGGCTATCTGCTCACATGAAGATTTGCCACCTCAGAAACTAAATAGGATCTCTACGAGTCAGAACACACTGAATGACAGTGGATTAATATAGTGATACATCACACATAAAGCTAGATATGTATAATAAATGATACTATATAGTAATAAATACTTTTCAGTTATTTTCTATATTTCTCATTAGGATGTAAATTTTCAGAAAATTTGAAGCTTCATAAATTTTTCCTCAAATCTCTTTTCCTTGTTAAAATGTTCATCTCTAGGAGGAAATGAAAAGACATAGAACAGAATACAGGAGGAGGATCAGTCAAACTGGAGAACAAGCCAGCTAATGATGTCTTCCAATTGCAGTAAAATGATGTAAATAGTGATTTGAACTTCTGGAGCTCCACTGTGTTACTACTTACACTCATGTACCAAATGAAATCTATGCCTAAGGTATCTTTGACTTGACCATTTTCCAGATTCTTTTCTGATGGCCTCTCAATTTCTCATTGTCTCTCTCTCTCTCTCTTTCTGTATTCTTTATTTCAGAAGCTCATTTTCATTTAATCAAAGCATGCATAAACAATATATAACAAATAGCAGGGGTAAATGAGACAATCAAATTAAAATGTTTTTAAATGCTGAAAACTATGAGCATTCAAATGTTTTTAACCTCTCTAGGACAAGAGTGTGTAGATACAGATATCTACTGTGCTTCATAATTAAGAACTGCTAATTTTATACTGGCCACCTCGTTCTTAGGTTAAAACTATTGGTCACAATTAGACAAGGTGAAAAATCTGGATGACAGTTTGCCCATCAATACTTTAACTCTCAAAAGGAAAAGAAAGAAATGCATGTCTTTGATTGTGAATCAATACTGTTATGTTCATTTGCAAGGAACAGTGCATGCTGATTTAGAGTTCCTTATTGCTGTTGAATAAAGACATGTGTCTCTAATCATTAGCTACTAACTATATTTCCGAAAAGTGAACAAAAGAAGTAGGTAATGTAATGTCTCTTAATTAAACTCAAAACATAGTATTTTTTTAATACTCTTACAAGTCATTGTTTATGAAGACTAAATGAGTATAGATTTCAGATAGAAGGAATTTTTTTCCCATCAGCAGTGAGTGATTCCAGCTAGTAAATTATATGTTGTCTTCTACATTGCCTTGTAAATGACCTCAACCCTGACCTTGACACAGCAGTATTTCTAAAGGAGAACAATAATTTATTCTTCATGCCAGATGAACTGGGAGAGACTGAGAGGATCTTAAGAGATGCAATTCTTCCGTAGGTCCAGCACATGGTAGTTTTCAGCTAAAATTCTGTGCTACTTATTGAGAAAAGTGGTCCCATCTAGCCAGATAGATAGTAGATGAGGGGGGGAAGGGGAGAGAGAAGATAACAGACTTACAATTTAGAAGGATTATGACTGGTAAGTGGGAGGAGGTAGGAATAAATAGCTATATGAGAAGCCAGCAAGGTAGTTTATAAAATTATTTCATTTCGAATATATATATATATATATATTAGTGTTACTAGATCCTATATGAGACCTTAAATTCTGTTTCGCATATATAGAGTCATGACCTTTAAGAATCTTGTAAGGTTTAAACAATAGTTATTAGAATTCCTATCCCTATAATTAATGTAACAGAAATGAAAATTTCACAATTTTACAGATTCAATCATTTCCATATATACTACAGTTCACATGAACCCATTTTAAAGCTTTGTTTATGTGTATGCAAACCTCTACATTAATGTTTTGTATTCTGAAAATTTCACCCTGCACAGCATCAGTCACTTAATTACACTAATTATTATTCACACATTAGCGCCTATTAGTCAGCGTGGGTTTTTTCTTCCTTTTTTCCCCCCAAATGTTTTAACCAGCACTCAGATTTCTCTTACTTGGCAGAAAACACTTGCTATAGTTGTTTTCAAAATCTGGCAGGAAGCCTAAGAAGCGACCTCTTTTGCTGGCCAGATTTCCTAATCTATTCATTATTATCTATCCAAAGAGTACCTGCTTAACACATGGAAACTTCATGGAGGAATAGAGATATGGAGCTTTAGGTCCCAATATTCTAATGTCAAGGCAACAGAAAACAAAATGTTACCAAATGGAAGTTCAATTATGTTATGTTTGATATGAAAATATGAAAATACTTGCAGACTCTTCACCCTTTCTTAATTATTACAGATTATTAGAAAGCTTAGGAAAGAAATATTTGAATATACTCAGGGATGTGATCTACTTACATCGAATGTCCAAATATAACAGATATTAATATGGAATACTAAAGATAATTTCTAATAAGAGACACCTTATTTTAATTTAAGATTTGATACACACATGGCAATAAGGAAGCCAGGGTTGATTTAAAATAGTCATGTAGCTGCTGGTTAGGCTAAGTTAAGAGCGCTCATGGATCAGAGTCTATTGCAACAGTTACCATTTACTAAGAATAAGACAGAGTGTTTCTTTTTGAAAACACTTTCACGTGCTGCCCTCAAGTCAATACTGACATAACGACCTCTTGTGGGTTTCCAAAACTGTAACTGTTCATGGGAATAGAAAGCCCAGTTTTTCTCCTACTGAGCCTCTTGGTGGTTTCAAAGTGTCGGGGCTGCAGATATCAGCCCAGTGTGTGATCGCTGTATCACCGGGACTCTGTTTCTTCTGTGATTTAATAATGCTCCTCGTCTTATGCCATGACTTACTGGAGTTGAAGAAATAACTTGAGGCTTACACAATGAAAGTGGCAAAGTTAGCCATCATATTATCTCTTGTATTTATTCGCAACGGTGGATGCTGAGTCTCATAGAATCTCAGTCCAGAGGGTCGTAAAAGAAAAAAGACATGAAAGAATGAGAGGTTGAGGATTCCTGAAGAGAAAAAGTAACTGCTGTCTATTGCTCTTGCTCCTCAGTTAATTCCTTACACCAGTTACTTGAAGGTCAAATTCATCTGTAAGTCTTATTTACAGATCAGGCTGAGCTGAGGTTGAATCTTTATCATATAGTTCCTGGGTATATTCTATTTAAAATACTTCACCCCAAGGACTCTAGTTTCTGAAACTCCTGTGCCAAGACAGTCAGTCTTGTAACATCCTGAAGGATTATGGTTGACCTAGGTTTCTCTGGTTGCTGGAGAGGAAAGTTTCTAAGAGTTTTAGGGCAAAGGTTTCAGGAATCCAGACAAGAAATGCAGCTGGAAGGGGAAGCACTTATACAGTGCAGAAAAAGGGAACATTTAAAAATTAGGGGATAAAGGCAGAATCAAAGAAGACAAATTCTAGTCGGCACTCAGGATGGAGGCAATGGAAAATGAAAACTTGGAACAGTGTGCAGGAGGAGTCACGGAGGATGTTTCGAGAATTATGATGGCAACAAATGTGCAAATATAGTTTGCATGCAATCGATGTATGTATTGATTGTGGTAAGAGTTGTGTGAGCCCCCAATAAAATGATTTAAAAAAGAAAGAAAATGTAAAGTTAAAGTGAAGAGAGGAAAACAAGTGTACAGAAATCTAACCAGAGTTAACTCCCATCGGGATGGGAAGTATCAGAAAGAACTCTGTAGGAAAACTCATAAATTCTCACTCCTCCTCTGTAGGGCCCTTTTACAATCAGAAATTGCCCCCGCATTACTACTTCAAAGGAACTCTTTCATAGTCCCTTGGCTCACATAGTTTCTCAACTCTCCAGCCCTTAGAATGGAATTGTGATTTTGTTTTCATCCAACCTCAAGCAATCCTGGTGACTCCTTCTTTCTTTCTTTCTTTTTAAAATTTTGAATCATTTTAGTGGGGGCACTTATAGATCTCATAGTGAACAGTATTGTACAATTGCTACTATGACCAGTCTTTAACTTTACACACTAGAGACTCAAGCCTATATAGGATTTGTCTTTTTTTATTCTATAGTTCCTACTACACTGTTTTACAAATGGTAAGTACAAAATACATCATTTAAATTAACTGAAATATCAATAAGTCCAGTGATAAATATTTTCACATCCTAGAGCTTGTATTTTATTTCCTGTGGTGCTTGTCAACTTGACTTTGGCTACTTAATTTTCGTGGGGTATGGTGAAAATGACATCAGGGTCACAAGTTCAGCCCTGGTGTAAGTAGCTTGCTGAGCACAATTTAATGACCATAGAATTCATTGGCCAGCTGTCTCAAAAATGCATGACATTGGCACCAGTAGAGGAGAAAAGATATGGGAGGATCAGAGGATATTTACCTCATCCAGTAACTCACAATGTTTCGCTCCTTTTTTCAAAGCATCCTGTTGTTTTTTACAGAGCAAGAGGGCTGGCCACAAATAAGAATGGCATTTATTAAAATAATCCTGCTAAGGGTCTCTAAGATATAATCCAGTCATCAGTGTGCAGACTATCAAGTTTAAGTGCTGTAAGCGGAAGTCACAGACTGACAAAGTTATACATCTCCTTCTTTGATTCCAGGAATCAGGGGGCAGTCTAAGTTCTATTGAGAGATACAATAGTTAAGTCATTGTTAGCAAGTCCACTTTTGTCCCTTGGTTTGGGAGTGAATAGCTAACTGCAAGTTTTCCAGTTCAAATCCACCAATCACCCCAAATAAAAAGATAAAGATGTTTCCCTCTGTAAATATGTGCAAGCTTGGAAACCTTAACTAGGGTGACTCTGAGTCAGAATTTACTGAAGAATGATGAGTTCTACTAAGCATCATTTAAATGTAAGTAACATTTGTTGAGTGTTGAACACATAACCAACATTGTCCTAGGTACTGAGATGTTCGGAAAACGTCCAGAAAACTGTCAGTCAAGCCTGGCCCTTAGAAGGAGCCCTGCTTGTGTAGCATTTATGCATGGGGCTGCTACCCTCAAACGTAGCAGTTTGAAAACACCAGCCTCTCTGTGGGAGAAAGACAAGGCTTTCTACACTTCTAAAGAGTTAAAGGCTCAAAACCAAGGGGCAGTTCTACCCTATCTCAGAGGTCAGCTGGAATTGACCCAGGGCAAGTCAGTTTGAATTTGAGTATTGCACTTAGAAGGTAAACATCTCTGGGATGAATCAACATGTAAACAAATGAATGCAATTCGGTTCATTAAATGTTTTGGAGATGGCTGCATAGTAAAAAGACCCTGGGATCTTCCAGGAAGACATGACATTGGAGCCACTCCTTCCCAGCAGGGATATTAAGATATAAAGGTAGTGCAGGAAGCAAGCAGTAAACTATGCTTTCTCCTGCATTTGCCTTTAAAAATTCATTTCTGAGAAACATCATGAAAAAATATTTTCCAGATATTTGCTCATCACTTTGTTTTTCATAGGTGGCAATTTGGTATATAAAGTGTGGACTTGAGGCCGATATAGAAATTAAACAGCCCCAAGTTTACTTCAATGGCTTACTGACACCCAGAAAGGCTTGAGAAAAGCTGAAATCCCTACATCTGGAGGTTCTTCAGGGTTCAGACTCAATTGTGTAGCTATGCATACCTGAATTACTAGAAGAAAATTCAAGAGCTTTTCTTTTTGTATGGTTATATTATTCCTACTCTTGAAAGGAAGGGAATGACGCGATCATCTCCATGTCCCACTAATTACTAGGTCTTATCTTCATGTAGTCACTTCTTATTCCTTCATTCACACAAAGCTGCTTGAATCATTGTTGCTTCTACTTGTTTGGAAGAACCCAGTGTGAAATAATGTTTTAGTTAGTCTAAGAATCACTCTACCCTGTTTTCATATTTTTGAGAGTATATTTACACACTTGTTCAACTTTGTTTTCAGTAATATCTTTTTGTGTACTACATTTTTTTATGATCACAGGTTATGCTCTTTGAGTAGCTTTGATTGATTGATGTATTTTAATCAGAGAAGTCATCCCTTGGTCTTTAACTTCTATAAAAACTAAGATTGATAAAAGTGCTTTGAGGGACATCCTGGTTACTCATGTCAAAATTCAGGTAGCAAGCATTTAAATATTCATTTTCCTTATTTGAAGGCATAGATGTAAATCTTCTAACAACAGACTTAGTCATTTTATAAAATTTAATACAACTCTTAGTTTTAAGAAGAGGCAATGCCATAAGTAGAATTATATGATATTGTCAAAAGGATTCCTGTTTGGACTTTTAAAAGAAGGAGTGTGGAATAGATGCTGTTATTAAACAACCAATAGTCCCGCTTTTATAAAAAAATGAAAACAAATCATTCTTCTTTCTTAGAAAATGGCTATCATCTTTATTTGCTTTAACCATAAAGAGTAAGGGTAGTGGGTTTGCAGTGTCTTCTTATACCCTTTAAGGTAACACAATGCCTGTTTTCATTTTATTTGCTGTATAATTAGAATTTGAGTCTTAATTCCAGGGTATGTAAAGCAGTGGTTTTCTTAAAGCAACTCTCTGTTCTTCCCAAACTGAGGTATGTGTGTGTGTGTGTGTGTGTGTGTGTGTTTTAAATCAGAAAAGTGAGCATAAACAAACAAAATATGACCTTTATGAGTAAAACATCTGAACATAGGAAGATTAATCAACCTCTATCAGCCGGTCATTAAATCAAATAAGAGCTTTTTTTTGTACTTTTAAATCTCTGATTTACAGTCAGGCAAATGGTGTAAAAAGGCTGGTAGTACAGTGACGCCCAATGCCACTGGGCTTTAGAAAACTGACAGTTCCTGTAAAATAGTCATTAAACAACCTCTAGAAGAGACTCATCAGCAAATGCCCCCAGGTGAAGGAGAGAGAAGGCTGAGAGAATGAAGGAGAATCTAACATCTTAGCATGACTGAATTAAACAGAGCATATTATGCTGATTTTCAGACTCAGCCCAGTAATTTAATTTTCCAAGCAGTTCCTTTGATTGTAGCAACCATTTTATGAAACATTAATAAAACTTTGTGTGTGCCTATGTGTGTGCATGCTAGCAACACACATCTGCTTTCCATTTCATTAAGAAAAAATTACTGACCATTAGTCCTGTAAATTCCAAAAATATGTTTAGAATATATTCTGTTGCCATTATTTTTAAAAAAATCAAATGTGGAAAATGACAGATTCTACTGTAATATTCCACAGTAAACACAAAATATGGAAAGGGAAATAATATATACAACATCATTACAGGCTAGGCCGTGTGATTTTTTATCAAGACTCTCAGCGAAATCACTGCAGGATGTATAGTCCAGTGTAATTTTGTAGTTCTTACAGAATGGTGTCTTCAGTGCATTAGAGAATATACATTAGTTTGTACACTAATTATCTGACTTCAAAGGAAAATAGATATTTCTGGATCAAAATAATGAATGGAAAAGTAGCTTTTAATGATGTGTCAAACAGGGTGAATACACTAAGATTTGGAGAATTTTTGAGAGAGTTCCTGATTTTTCTTTAAAAAACAAGGTGTTATCAAGTAGCTGGATCATATCTTTCATTTAAATAACAAATTCCTTAATTTTACATACATGCCTTTTTAATTAAATGGCACTTTCTGAAAAAAAAGACGAAGATTTTTATGTTTTAAGAAAAGGAAGGAAACTTTAAATAATTAATATACATATATGCCTCATTTAACATATTTTCTATATTCTTGAATGGTGTATGATATAAATATTTTTTTACAAGTCTACTTGTGTTTTTTCTTTCCATGTTAAACATAAAATTCATTCTCATTGATGTGAATGTTGGCCAAAAACATCACAATTGATAAGAAATCAATCTATTCAAATCAGTTATAACGTTTATATCCATATCTAGAAATTATTCTTAGGTTGAGGATTATTTTTCTTGCTATTGGTATAACTTCCTCTTCTCTTTCATGATATGCAATCTTTGTCATTGGATCCCAATGGCTAGATGCCTTATGTCCTGAGCTCTTTGGTTAAACAGCTTACATGAATGGTAAATACACAAATAAAAATGATCATTTGTAGCTACAGAGAAACAATACTTACAGTTTAGTTCATTAAAAGATACTTTGTGAGGTCATCTGCAAGAAAGACAGGAAAATGTATGTATGAGTGAGGCAACTTGAGAGGACATGACTCGGGAAAAGGGGATTGACTGTGGAGGCGACAGGTGCTTCTGTGAAGGTTTTCCCAGATAGCTGACCTCTCTGAAACTTGGCTCCTAAAACTGTGAAGGTCACACTAGAGAGTTTGTGAGATTTCTGCCAGCATTCTGGATCTGCGACCCTGATGTGGATATTCTCTCTTTGAAGACTTCAGGTTCGCTCTAGATTTCTTAGCCCTCAAACTTAAAAAGTGGTCTGGGTGGCCTAAAGAAAAAAGAGGAACGTGAAACTGAAATGGATTTAGAGTCTTGTAACAAACAAGTTCACCTCAAACAATAACACACACACACACACACACACACAAAAGACTCCATTGGTGTGTCCTGTGATTCTTGGTGTTTCTGTTAAACGTTTGCCAGTTTTTCCTCATCGTTTCTTCTGTTGCGTCATAAAATATCTATAATTATGTCTGTCTTGGGTTCACATTTTTTAATCTTAATACTTGTTTCTAAATTTAGAAGTGAAAATGACATCAGCAACCATCGAACTCAAATTCTTTTCAACTTTACATTTGTATCTAGAAGTTTGTGAAGGATCATTAGGAATTTGTTTCATTACATATCATAAATCATGTTAATCAACACTCAAATTCTATATTCTTTAAAAATAAATACCATAATCCATTAGTACAATCAGAAAGATTCAGTTTTATGCATGTACATTAGAAACTCGCTAATCACTAACAGTGAAATACCCACGAAATGGTCATATAGTTCGGAAAGAAATGGAATAAAAGTCAGACGTCTACCAGACTTTCATCTGGGAGAGACTTTACTCAGAGATTCTTCCATATACACTAAAATACTAATGCCTGAGCATAATTCAATTCTATACAAAAGAAAATTGCCTTCAAATCTAAAGACAGAATTTAAAATCTGAAATCTCTTCCCGCTTATTTTCCACTGCATTACTAATTAGAATTGAAAGAGGGCAATCTCAGAGCCTAAATGTATGAAGCAATTGTTCTAATGGTTGAAAAATAACATTGGCAAATTCTTGGGGTCTTGGTTGACAGCAGAATTTAGACCAGCTATTCAGATGGGGTAAGGTTAATCTCGTGATACTGGATGGGACTATGGTTCAACTTATGTCGTGGTAGTAAAGCTGGCTCTGGCGTGCAGTTGTTTTCCAGCGGTCTTTTAAAAGTGGAAGCTCTAACTTGTACGATCTACTGATCTACACTTTTTTCAAAAGTTTAATCTCCATCGTTAGTACCATGAAGAACAGACCTGCCCTCTCTATTTCCTTACAGGGTTGCTTTTGATGGAAAACTTTGTGGGTGTTTGTGATATTGCTCAGAGCCCATTGGCAGATGAGCATCTCTTGCTGTGGCCTCCATCATTATTTGCCTGTCTTGTCTATTAACGAGCACTATCATCCCATCGTGGGATGACAGCTGCAACACGTACTCAGGCGCAATAAACAGCTAAATGAGGCGCACAGCAATTTCACTTGTCACCAGCGCCCTCGGCACGACTGGCTGCACAGCTTGATGCATAAATTCATGAGGCTGTTGCATATGATGGAGTATGCTTGGCTGAAAGAGGTGATGGATAGCAGGGCAGCTAAAAATGGCCATCACCTTGACTCTGTCAGGACATTTTTTAAAACTACCCCATCAGCTTTCTTGTATTCAATGCACTCTCATAGCACAGAAGGTTCTAAGGTATCGATTTGATACTTTTCTTTGATAAAGACTTGAGGGAAACTTCCTTAAAAGAAGGTGCCATGTAGGAAAGAGTTTGTTGATTCATCATTAACTCTGATGCAGTGATAATAAATTATGCTTTAGGATTAGAATTTACTCCAGTCAGTCCAAGAGTTAGGAAGAAAACCTCTTCCTAAGTGTGTCTTGAAGTTGAATTTGTAGTTAAGTCAGAAATGGGACAAACAGCTTTTTATCCTTGGGTAAGTGCAAGAGAAAACTCAGACTTTTCAATGGTTTAAAAGCTACACTTGTAGCAAGAGGAGGGGGCTGTGATGAAGACTTTATTTCAAGTTAGGGTTAGTTAGAAATCCTTTCTTCCCGATGGAGTCCCCTGCAAAGAATTTGCATTTATCCCCTAGATAAACTGAATCAGAACCTATCATTTCTTCTTAAATTTTTCAATGTTAGATCCTGATTCCGTGTATCTGGGGTGGCAATGAACACTCTCCTCAGGATCTAAGTCAGAAGGAGGTTGTTCAAAGCTCTGTGTCAATGATGTGAGAAGATGGGCAAATTTCCATAGCATTCAGTGGACAGTGAGAGGGGTTCTTTAGTCAGTCCTTTATAATCCAATGACTGACTTATTAAAAAAAAACCCACATTAATTTAAATTTAAAAAATGGAGATGGAGGTAGTATGAGATTTTGAAACCATTTCTAAACATCCAAGACAGAAGTGGACTGGTTACCATATGATTTAAGGAATGCACAAATATGCTCTAGGTATATCCAAACATATATTTCAGAGGTGGGAGTAATATGAAACTTTCTAAAATATTGAATGGTATTTCCTAGTATTATTATATCAATGTGGGAAATGTATTTTTCTAACCAGAATTTAAAACTTAGTAAGGACTAAATTCTTTTAAGAAAGTGTTCCTGTCAAAGAAGGGTTGGATGAGGACCTTAAAGATAAGCCATGATACAATTAATTCATTTGTTTTCTTCCCTAAAAATAGTCCAGAAGACTTCTTACTTAGCTACTTGAATTCAAGCTAGAACCCCAACCATTATAAGTCAGAGCTCTGAACATCCCACTGAAATGGGCTGCACATCCTCCATCTATGTTAGTGGAAGTCATCTAAGGAAGACAAATATAAAGGCAACAAAATCAATGAGGCAGTTTCCTGCAAAGCTTTATGCATTAATCTCTATCACAAAGAGATGTATACACACACCAGTGCAAGGGAAGGAAGTCACTTGTTCTCTAATAAAAGCGAAAACCCTTGATAATAAGCAATTAATAAAGTTGTCATGATTAGTTATGCAACTATGAATCAACATGCACAATAAACATGACCACTTTCTACAGATTTAAAATATCTATGATTTCATCATAGTGAAAACTGTTCTTAATATGCATGGTTGTGAATAATCATTATAGCTACTTTTTTCTGTGCCTTTTATAATAAATCAGGAACTTCTAGGTGTGTATTTTCTAAAAATTCAGACACACTCCTGGTGAATGAACAAGTTTATTAATTAGTCATATCCTCTTTTGTTCTTATTTTGTTGTAAATATTATTGTTGGATTCACACATCTTTAATTGCCAATTTTAGCAATATATTTATATATATTTAAAAGATGAGATCTATGGGGGTAGACTTTCCTATTAATATAAACCCAAAGTGCCATACTAAGTGAGGAAAAATAATCTCCAAATATACAGAAAGAAAGGACTTTTGAGTTGTTTGCAATGCATGAAGCCTCTTAAAGAAGCCCAGGTGGCATCTATCCCTTTTCACTTAATTATTTTCACAATTTAAAAAGGAAGTTGTTCATATTCCACCTAATGCAAAAGGAGGAAGTAAGAAGGCAATTGACTTCCTGGTGTCTATACTCACGGGAAGTCAGAACTGGGATCCTAACTCAGAGCCAGGCTACTCGCCCACTCCAGTGACAGACTCTTTTCAATTCCTCGGAGTGTTTTCTAGGAGATGTGGATGAGTACAGAAGATGTTTTCATCTGATGTGTTACAACAGAAACACAGCATCCTGGGAAGGTGCTGAATCTGAACCCAGCAGGCTTTTTATCCAAGGAAGTGTTTTAAGTTATTTAATTTTCCAGAGTCCAGGGTTGAGACGAAACAGCTCAGCAAAATAAAATAAAATAGCTCATAAAGACAAAGTATCTTTCATCATTTTCTGATGATTAAGTGATAAAAGTAAAAGTTTCACCTCTTGTATTTTCTCTAAGTTCATGACTCAAGACCAGGTAACGTGGAGAGTGGACCTGGCTATGATGATGTGAGCCAAGAGATCCTTGAAGCGTATCACTACTTTACTTTTCCCAAGGGAAGCTTTGCTTGTTGTTCTGAGGCCACTGTATTACAAACAAGCATCAGCCACTCGCATGGGTCCATCAAAGATGGCTAAAAGGAAGAGAGTGGGTGGGGGGGGGGTGGCCAAGGGAGAAGAAAAGGAAATGAAATGAAGTAGGAAAGAAGGAAGATATTCTATATATTTCATACATTTGGATACTATGCCATTTTAAAATATGGTACACAGATTTGTAACCATTCTATAATTGATTTAGAATCATTGGAATTTTAAAACAATTTCTCAAGAATATTTCCACTCTGGTAGTGCTTTGTTTTTGTTTTTCTCAATGTGACAACATAACCTGAAATAACATCAGCCAAAGCAGGGTGCCACATGTTGGACAAGAGTCAGAAATGTGAGCATCTTTTGTACTTGGCTCTATTGGCTAAGGTAGGGCTGAGTCCCGTGAGCTCTGCATGATGGATTGGAGCTGTACTTGGCACCTTGTGGGCTTGGCTGTCCAGCCACTCTGTTTTACTCTAAATTGCCCTCAAATTCAAATAAAATCCCCAAACATAGTTTTAAAGTAAAATGTCCTTAAAACATTTAATATGATGTTTTCATCATGCACTCTTTTGGTCTGTTTTCTGTGTGTTTCTATCTCCCTTTTATCCACAAATTTGTATATGTTTTACATAATACAGAGAAAGCACTTTCAGAAAGCACTTTCATTACTTATATATCTTTAAACCCTGGATATGTAACTATGGATTTAGGATATTAAAACTGGAAAGTGGTCATGTTATGTTTATGCATAAAATGAGACATTATCTTTCTCCATTCCTCCAGCTACTTCTCTCTTGCCATCTCCTCTGTCTTTCTCCTGTCGCTCTATTCCTTCCTTTCTACTTACAGAAATGGCATAAACTTCACGTGAGCACATCATGCACATGGCTTCTGATAGCAATGGCTGATGTCCACATGGCCTGCTCTCTTGAATTCTCATTCAACTTTGTCATTTCCTTTTGATCATTTATTATCCATTCTATTGATTCATCTCTTATTCTCTTTTAATTCTTCTCTCATACCCAGCCCCCCCCCTCCAATGTACCATCCAATTTAATTATTCAATCATCGGAAGAAGAGCTTTGTAATCGTCACCTCAAGCAATTTTAGAACATTATCTTCTCCGCCTCATGGTTATTTCCACCTTTCCCCATCTGCCCTGTCATGTGCCTAGATAATTATTAATCCAGTTACTGTGCCTATAGGTTTCATATAGAAAGTAAAATGACCACATACAAACTGGAAGCAAGCACAAAGCAACAACGATGGAAAAATAGGGGAGTGGCCCAATCAGAACTAAAACAGTAAATACTGAACACTGGAACAAATTTAAATTGGGCCAAAAGGAAAACTCAAATGAAAAAGAATTGCATATTAGTTTAACACATCTGCAGTAGTCTTTACAGTGCTCTCTGCCTGATAGCAAAGGCATTTACATCCCTGGACTATGTTCAGAGGGAATTCACTGGAGGCTTAAGCCTTGTAGAGCCTCTGCAAATGGATTTGGGTCTTCCACTCTCATCCATGGCCTTCTGAAAAATAGGTGATCACAATTTAACCTCCGATACAGTTCCCTCATTCAGATTTGGATTTTAATATTTACAATCATTGAATGACATAAACTGGCACGCTTCTTCCATGTGGATTCAGTTGCCATCTCATTTAGATGGATGCTTGTTTGAGGACAATCCTTTAAGACCCCAGACACTACCCTCTTTGATAACTTGGCATCATCTAGCTTCTTCACCACACTTTGCTATCATACACATATCTTGAGAGATCTCACCATAAGGTCGAGTTTGAATAAGATGCTATGTCACGACAACTAATTGTTCTTATGCTCTCCTTTCTCTTATTACTCAAGGCATCTTGAATTTTTTTGAGCTACAGAATATAGATCCAATTCACAATATCTAGTTAGCCTAATATGTCCCAGAATGAAAAATAAATAAATAAACTCAGTAATCTTGTTCATAATTCCTTTCTTTGGTTTCAACATTATTTTCATGCCATGTCCCTTACAAAAGCACTTCAATGGCTCCTAATTATCTTTAAGAAGAACAGATAATATAAGTTCCAGAAGCCACTCTGACCTGCTCTCTGTCCACGCTCAGCCACTGCCACATCCACATCTCATTGTTCTCTACAATTTTGCTATGGTTGTTTGGCTTCATTTCCACTCATGTAAGCTATGCATTTATAGGAATTATAAATAAAGAGTCATCACAAGTTTAATACACAAAACTCTCTAAGACTTATATTTTAAAACTCAGAAACCTGAGAAACAAAAAGCTAACGAACTCCCCAATATCAAAGTGGTAAGAAGTCACAGAGGTAGAATATTGTCCAGTAATCCATTTTAGCATTCCTTGAAATTTCTACAAGAAGAAAGGTCAGTTCTGCTATTTTTATTGTTTTACTGTTCATTTGTTGTCCAATGTCTTCTCAGAACTTAGTTTCCTCCACCTTGATCTAGTTTGGTATGAATTTCTGTGTAAAAACATCCCAATAGTTCATAGAAAAACATCTCAGGTACTTGTGACTCATTTGACAGCCCTTGAGCATGTATATTCTCAAATTATTCATTGGTTTGGATAATCATTTTTAAATTTGATGACCAAGATGATCAATGTTTAGGCCAAGTGTTAATTTGGAGAAAATCTGAATTAAAAGCTCTCCTTCTGAGGACGATTTGCTCAGAGATAACTCTTCCAACTAGGCAAGAAAATGTCAAATCAAATTGGCTTTTCACTATAATATAATAATATTAAATGACAAGACCAGAGATATAACAAGGAAGATAACTAGGATAGTTTGGTAATAAAGTATAAATCTCTATCTTCTCCTTAATGCCAATTATTTCCTTTTTAATCCCAAACATGGTTATGTTATATTTTAAAATATTAATGAAAAACACTAACCAATACTTGGCAAAGAACTAAAACTGTTATTTAAGATATTTCTACATGACTTTTTTTAAATTAAATGATTATTTGGGGGTCTCACAGCTCTTATAACAGTCCATAAATCAAATGTATCAAGCATATCTGCACAAATGTTGCCATCATTATTTTCTAAACATTTTTTTATCTGAGCCCTCGGTTTCAGCTCCTGTCTTTTACCTCCCTTCATCCTCCCACGGGACCATTCAAGAGCTCAGTAATAAGTATTTGAAAGAGGGCGGAGCCCCGGTGGTGTAGTGGCTGAGTGCGGGACTGCAGCCCACTGGCTTGGCGGTTCAAATCCAGCAGCAGCTCTCCAGGAGCAAGGCTGGGCCTCCCACTCCCCCCAGAGGGCAGTGATGCCTATAAATAAATAAATAAATAAATAAATAAATAAATAAATAAATAAATAAATAATAAAAATAAGTATTTGAAACAATTGGCATCAATGGCAATTATTTCAAATGCTTATTACTGTGCCCTTTACTGCTCACCCCAAGGCAATACTTTTAGTATTCGGTATTTTAAGGGTACTTGGACTTTGAAATTTATGGACCTGTGTTCAAATTCTTGCTTTGTTAATTAGCTGTTTATGTCTTTTGCCAGGTTAAATTTTCTTAATTATAATTTTTCCCTTATGAAATGAATAGTTATACTAGCCTTGTATGTTTTGAAGACTAAATAGGATAATATATAAAAATATATAGCTGTGTATGGACACATTAGTGTATATATATTTAATAGCTTTTAAAATAGGTTAGTATCTACCCTAAAATAGTCCATAATAGCTTTGGAGCGCTCATTTCTTTAAAAAGTGTATCTAATCCTCAGTATTCCTACCTCAAGTATTCTAATAATGCAAAGTAATGATGACAGGCTTGAGGTTTTTAGGTACAATGAATAATTTGATCACATTATTTTTCAGGATTTGTATTTCCTTTTATATAATTATTGACTGTATATCAACCCCACACAACCTCGACTATTTCTTGTCAAAAACGAGTGATATTTGTCTAATTTAATTCTCAGTTTGAAAATGACAGCGATAAAACTTTTTTAAGTTTTAAAGGAGCATATTCATAAATGAAAACTAAAATTTCAGAGATTAGTCTGAATGCTTTCAAATACTTGCATACACAATAAAACATGTCAAAATAACAAAATCTTGGGAGATGCTTTTCACACTCACGTAAATATTCAACACTTTTCTTTTTCTTCTTTTTTTCCTCAGGGGCATTGTAGGGTCCATGGATGAGTCCGTGATGGATCCGAAGTGGATCCGGGACTTAGTCCTTGGGTGGGTTGGGGGGCAGCGATGAAGGTGGGGAGTGTGGGGGGAGGGTTGTCCGGGGCCAGGTTCAAGGCAAGCTCCAGGGCTGGGTCAATATTCAGCACTTTTTGATGGTACAAAACAGATGAAAAGAAGGGAAAGATCTGGAACAAATCTGCATTTATAAATAAATATAAAATTCTTGGAATGGCTTTTAAAGGTTATTTGGTGGGTGAGCTTCAGATAAATAAGATATCAAAACATATGTAAGTGACAACATTTTAATTATACTAGCATCCCCCTTGGTACCTAATATAGTTCAGTGGTTTGAGAATGATACCTCCCAAATGAATGAGGGGATCAAAGAATGAAACCTCTTACAAATCATATAGCATTCTTGGTATATTATCTCTCCTCTCCCAGGCACTGTGATTTTTAAATTTAGAACTCAATAAAAAGGAACTCCAGCTATCACTTCTAAAGCAGTCATGATTATTTTTGGTTATATTCTTTAGGCACTCAACAGCACTTCAGAGAAAGAGAGAGAGAGAGAGAGAGAGAGAGAGAGAGAGAGAGAGAGAGAGAGACTGTGTTAGATTCATGCTTTAAACCATGATCATGTGTTCCAACATCTGTCTGTCTGTTTACAGCAGTGTATTGGGTACATGTTGCTATGAGGCCAGAAGCTGAGCCACAGTTCGTTCAGACACCAGCTGGGTCATCATCCTTGGCTGGCAGGTTTAAAAAGAGCTTAGAAACTAAGATAGATTGGGTCACCTACAACCTGGAAATGTACTTACCCAATAAGCCACTCAAAATCCACATTTTGCAAAAGAATAATGTCTTATCTAATATTAGAAGATGAGCCCTCGAAATGTGAAGGTTCTCAAAATACACCGGGGATGCGCGCATACCAACCATGGTCAAGAGGGTGCAGAGGCATGAGTTGTATACTTTTTCTAGATGCTTTCACATGATCCACTGCCTTCCTTGAGTCCTCCTCCTCTTGGCTTCTTGTTTGATTCCATTACCCTGGGATGTTCAGTTCAAATGCCACTACCTTCTTGAAACAGCCTCTGCCCTGACACTCAATTGCTCACTTGAAATCTGTTCTAGCCGCAAATGGACAAAAACCTAACAGTTGTGCGGATGATGTGGGGTCAGGCCGAGTTTCCTTCTGTTGTACACACGGTAGTAGAAGTTGGAACCAATTAAATCTCACCAAATAACAATGTCAATTTAACAATGTTTTAGCTTTTTTTACTGAATGTAAGTCTATTCATCCAGGAGACTGTAAGACTTAAGTCAGAAATCACAATGAATTCATGCTGTATCTTATAAGCATGTATTTTGGTGTCAGTAAATTTTGTTAAACCTATGTATACAGCATATTTCTTAGATGAACTGTATTCATTTTTAAATAAAATTAACCAAGTATCTTTAAGCACCATTGCGTTAAGTAGTTTTAAAATAAGACTTCAACAAATATAGCTTGTAGTGATGTCTTCGATAGAAACTTAAGTCTGTGGAAGAAGAATCAACACTCCTAATTTTAACACTGTGGAAATGGAAGATTAAATTACAGATTTCTTTTACTTTGAAAAATGGGTTCAGAGAATCAAAGTGGTATCCTTATTTTCTCTGCTTAAACCCCTAGGGAGTCTTTATTTCAAACTTACCTTTGCTTTTTGACTCTTCAGCAGAATGCTCCCAATAACCTTTGCATAAATGTCCTTGAAATGTGTTCTCCCTTTCTTCAGTGTGTGCACATCTTGCATTTGGTGGTGATAGAGTCTATATTTGGAAAACCCATGCATATTTAGTTCTTTTTAATCTGATCTCACATGATCCCTTCCAGCCTCTCAGTCATTTTTGTAACTCATCTCTGAATCCACTCTAGTATGGTGGCATCCTTCTGTTAGTGAGGCTTTCATAAATGGACACACTTGTCCAACTCATGATGTGTTATCTCAGCATATGCTGCCCAAACAGTTTTTATCAGTCACTCTATCATCCCATGCAATCACATACTAATTTTCTGTAACTATCACTGCCAGGTCTCATTCAACATTAATATTTTCCAAACACAGGAGCTCCACTTCCCTGATTATCTATGATTTTTGTCATCCAAGATGCATTACTTTACATTTTTCACAGCTTAATCTTATTTGGAAATTTCCAACTTAAAGTTGTAATACATTTGTAGATATGTATTTCAGATTATCTAGTAGTGGTAAAAAATTCACCCTAATTTTTGTGATAAACATTTGCTATATGACACAGCTACCCTATTAATTGATCGTAAATAAATTAACATACAGATTTGTGACATTTCCATTTTTAGCTCTTTTCCAAAATAGGATTTTTAAAATCTTGGGTGATTCTACCACTCAGTTTATTCTCATACAATATGTTACTACATAGTTTCCTATCAATGATGGTCTGTTTGGGTGTGTTTTCCAAGGTGTAGTTTAGTACAATTTCATGTAGCATTCAAAATACATTCCACATCTAAGGCAAAATGCATTCTGCATTGCACATAATATGTTTCTTCCATTGCTTTATTAGAGTATGGCAATTACAATTCAAGAATGCACGAGGATTGCATAACTCTTCGCAGTAAGATGAAGAAGCCCCAGCGTCACAGTGGCTATGTGCTGGCTACTAACGACAGAATCAGCAGCTCGGAGGCGCCAGATGCTGCTGGAGAGAAACACGAGGCAAATGGCTTTCCACGCCCCTAATGAGTTACAGTCTCGGAAGCACGCAGAGACCTGCCTGCTCTCTCCAATAGGGTTGCTATGATTCTGCATCAACGCTAGGGAGTGAGTTTGGCTTTGGCTTTCGGTGTGATCAAATTAATTGTGACTTGTGCCCCTGTTTATGCATGAAATGCATATGAATTAAAGGGACAAACATTCCATTTATTCACTGTAGATGGGCACAGCCTTGAATTCCCTTTATACTTCATGTGAGGGGCTCACACCCATTGACAGAACACAGCCCAGGTGATCCCGTAACCATAAAGTTGTAGAGTGTCATTCTTCTGTTTAGAGTTAAAGGCTTCAAGGTGGGATGATGTAATAATTGTCCAAACATGGATGTGGCATGCAACGTATCTTAGTATTTGTTTATTCTATAAAATTAATGCATTAAATGTATTGCTATTACATTTTATGTGTAGATCAGTTGAGATGCGGAATTTAAGTGGCTTGTTGAGCTCCATGCAAATCAGTTTGTAAGAGATTTTTGCAGTTAATAGGAATCTAGCATTGTCTTAAGCTTGGGAAATCAGGAATTAAAGACATATTAAAGAAAATTAAAGAAATATGAATTCCCATTTGCTGGCAATGTCTTAAAATTACATTTGAAATCTACACTTTGGGCCCCAGGACTCTAGCTATCAGTGGCAGTAAGTGGATTCACAAAATACCAATTTTCTTGATCCTTAATTTATTGTAGACCTACAAGATTTCCATCTTGTAGGGGTCTTCATTTAGTTACTTAATTTTTTTAATAGAGTCTTTTTTCTATATTTTCTAGTGAGAGATTTTCAGGATAGCTTTTTGACACTTTACCTGGAGAAGAAGACTGTACCAAGTCATACCTAGATAGAAGACTCAAAAACAAACTCACTGCCTGCTGACCAATTAATTTTAACTCAAATGGATACTGGGATATTGTAGAACTGCTCCCTATGGTTTTTGTGATAGTTAGGTTTGAGGTCAATTTGGTTGGGTCAGGATGCTAAGTAACATAATGTAATCAATTCCATGATGGGATTTTCTGTGAGTCGTCAAGCTGTTGTGGAAAGATTAACTTAGAGGACAACTCCCTTATCCAGGTCACATCCCTGATGCAATGGGAAATGTCTTTGGGGTTAAGGCCAACATCCTAAATAAGTTGATGTTTGCCCATCACTTTGTTGTACCATGGTTGCCTGTACACTGCTGGAATGGCAGTGGGTTTTTCATGGGTTTTTCAAATACTGGCAGAGCCACTTAAGGTGAACAGGTGTCAACAGAGCTTCCAGAGTATGAGAAAAAAAACTATGAAGAAATAGGCTGTCCAGCTATGAGAAATTAGCCACTGAAAAACTTATGAATAACAGTGGAACATTTTCAGATATAATCAGGGACATGAGCCCCTCCGGTTGGAAGGCACTCAATATATTTGGGGAAGAACTGCCTTCACAACATAGAGTTGACCATTGTAATGTGGA
This sequence comes from Nesogale talazaci, assembly GCA_004026705.1. Taxonomy (NCBI): domain Eukaryota; kingdom Metazoa; phylum Chordata; class Mammalia; order Afrosoricida; family Tenrecidae; genus Nesogale; species Nesogale talazaci. The sequence goes on along the minus strand of PVJH01004101.1, from coordinate 102,115 downwards.
TGTAGTAAAGCTTTCAGGATCTGGAAGGAATGTCTTTGATAGCTAATGTACAACCATTAGTCTAGTCTACTTGAATTTTAAGAACATCTCAACAATAGATTTGAGTCTTTGAACACTAATGACAAAAGATCTGAGGAACTGTGTGATAGCATCAAGAACATAATGCAAAAAGGAAACACAAATGATTATTCTAAAAATCAAAAAGAAAGATCAAAGTGAACGTCAGAAGACATTCTGAAACTTGCTCTTGATCATAAAGTGCCAAAACCAAAGATCTAAGTATTTTGTCTACAAAATAGTGGACCTGAATTTTTTAATGGGAAATTTGAAAAGACAAAGGAATGCATCACAAGGAAATATAGAGACCTTGGCTGAAAAGCTAAAAATATCAAGGTCACTTATAGTCTATAGCAAGCTAAAGAACTAAAGAGAAAATTTAAGACTCAGGTTACACTCTTATAGTTAACATTGGCAAAACATTGATCAAAGCCAGAAGTATCAAAAGAAGTCACACACAGTCACTATATCAAAAACAAATAGTCAACCTTCAATCATTTCAAGATATACAATATGATCAAGAACCAATGTTAGTAAAAGGAAGAAGTCCAAGTTGCACTGAAAGTACCAGCCCAAAATAAGACTCTGGAAATTGATATAACACCAATTGAAACGTTTCAGTATACTTCATCAGAAGCAATGGATGCACTCAATTGTCTTTGCAAAAAAAAAATTGGAAGATTGTCACCTGGACATTTGCCTGAAAGAGGCTAAAATGTGTACCCAATACAAAGAAAGGTGACCACACATAATACAAAAATTGTGAAATAAGGTCATTGATAACGCATTTAATTAAGATTTTGCCAAATATCATTCAGCAACGGTTACAGCAATACATCAACAAAAAGCTGCCATAAATTCAAACCAGAACTAGAAGAGGGTGAAGAACAAAGGGTATCTTTGCTGACATCAGAGGGATCTTGGCTAAAAGCATGGAATACCAGAAAACTGTTTACTTGTGTTTTTTATTTGATTATGTGACTCATTACAAACTAGGGATAGCTTTGAGAAGAAAGGAAATTTCACAACACATCATTGCCCTCATGTGGAACCTATACAAGGATCAAGGGGCACTCTTTCCAACAGAACAGGTAATACTGCATGGTTAAAACCAGAACACAACACGGGTTGTGTCCTCTCACCATGCTTATTCAATCTGTGTGCTGAAAAATATTCTGAGAAGATGAACAATATGAAGAAAAACATGGCATCAGGATTGGAAGTAGTTTAGGAACAACACGGGATATGCAGGTGATACAATATTGTTTGCTGAAGTTGAAGCCATTTCTGATAAAGTTCCAGGACTTCAGGCTTAAGTGTGGATTATGACATAATTTTGAGGAAATTAAAATTCTCACAACTGGACCAATAGGCAACATCATGATAAAGAGAGGAAAATTTAAAGCTGCCAAGCACTGGATTTGCAATCAATGCTCCCGGAAGCAGTAGTAATGGAATCAAATAATATATGGCACTGAAAAAATCTGGAGCAAAAGAGTTCCTTACAGTGTTTAATAAGCAAGAATGCCCATTTGAGGACAAAGAAAGCTCATACTCAAACCATGGCATTTGAGAATTGATAATGGTGAAATTTGGTATAATGTACTTTCAAGCATCTTGTCAGGATTGACTTATCCTTGAAAAGGGACATCATGTTTGGCAAAGTACAATATGAGTGAAAAAGAGGAAGACCCTCAGTGAAATGGATTGACCCTGCATTGCACTCATGCACTTAAACATAAAATTATCAGGCTAATGTAGGACTCGTAGTGTTTCATTCGCTTGTACATAGGTTAGCTATAAATGGGACCTAACTAACAGCACCTAACAGTCACCACAACAGCAATCCCCAGGAATGTATGGCACAGCCTTGGTTCATGCACAAATGAATGATTCCGATAATACTTGTGAGTGAACCATCTTGACTCATTTTCCAAGGCTCGATGTCAAGAGCAATTATGTCAGACTGACCAACTTTTGTCCTACACCTGATGTCTGTTTTCCCGGCACTTGGCAAAGGTACATCATATCCTTTCTCAATGCTTATTTTTTTTCTGTCTTTGTCAGATCTTACAAAGCTGATGCCCATTCATAAAAAAGAGCGCCCCATAGGGTTGCTTCAGCTGCGATCATGTGAAATGTGCCACATCTGTTTCACTCCACCAGCTAGGTGTGCGGACCCACCAACCTTTCTGATAGCAATTGACTGCTTTACCTGAGTATCACCAGGGCAACTTTGGGGGACCCTATGACCTAGCAATACTAGGAATCCTACAAAATAGAATAGTGTGATAATCGGTGATGAAAATACAAATACACATTGAATCTTAATTGTTAAAAAAATAAAACCCCAAATTTTGCAAGTTTGAAAAAAGGCCAAAAATCTTAGTAATGGAAACAATAAATACCAAGAGGTGGAGAAGGGGGAGACTAGAGGAGCTGACTAAAAAGACATGTGTTTAACTATACTTATTTATATATGTCATCTATCAATGAGTCGATCCATCTTTCCTTGGAAGGATATACATCATTGTATTAATAGCCCTTTGTTTGTAGATAGTGAAATTTTAGATAATATGTGCATTAATTGTCATCTATTTTGTATGCCCTAAGTCTTCTGTAGTGACAAAAAGGAATGTAACAAAAATTTGAAAATTAACCACCTCGCAGGCAGTTTTTATATTTCATAAAAGGTGGTATTTATAGAAGAATTTTTTATTGTAGCATAATTTTTCTTGTGTTCTAGGGTGGGGGAGGCAATCATATTTACTGTGGAAGTTTTCTTTTACTATAAAAATGCATATGTTTTTCTAATTAGAATTATTTTAAAAATCAGTTTCATAAATAGAGCTATTGGCTAAAAGATTACATGCATTGCTTGAGTCTAAACACACAGTGCCGAACTGCTTTCCAAAACCTTATACCAATTGATAATGCCATCAACAGAAATGAAGGGTGATAATTTCCAGGCACTCTTGTCTGCATTTAGAATAAAATTTAAATATCTGAAAACTTAATGCTTTGAGAATTTAATATATAAAAAGAGCAATTGATTTTTGTTTTAACTTGATTGGCCTTGATTGCCTGAACAAAGTTTAATATTTTCCATATTTATTTACATATTTATAGAACTAACTGACATTTTCCATTTTGTGAATTTTCTGTTGCACATATACTCTTAGGCATTATGCTTAAGTACAGTATATCATTGAGTACTTCATTTACTTAACCACCAATTTTGTTTACAAATTGAAAGAATCACATATTTTATAAGTCTGAAATAAGCATGAATACTAATCCTTTAGGTTTTGCCTCAAAGGACGTATATCTCTTAATAGAACTTTATATTCCCTTCTTTTCTTGAATTGATAACACGTGCAAGCACAAAGCAGAGCACAATTGGCAAGAAACAGTAATATTTTTAAATATTGTGAGATTTTTCTGTGTGAACAACCCCTCCTCACTAATTTTCCAAGGTTAGTTTTATCCCCTTATTTTCAAATCATTCCTTGCCACTTATCTGACGAAGAATAAAATTTGTTTGCTTGATCCTGCAGTATCATCAGATGAGTTCACCAGTTGGCTACTGGACAGTTGAACGCTTTAAATGAATCATCTGCATTAGTGCCAAAATCACATTCCAAATCCATTGCCAAAAGTCCCACTCATAGTTAGACCACAGGAGAAGGTAGAACTGCCCCATGAGGCTTCCAAGATTGTATAATTTTATGGAAAGCGACTGTCACATCTGTGTTAGCTGCAGAGAGTAAAGCAGGCATTTGTGGAGATTTATGGAGGAGAGTTATAGTCGCAAAGGAATATATGACAAATATGATTGTAACCACATGGCTTTAGACAGACTACATGAAGAGAAACAGGAGAAAAGAAGTTTTGCTTGTTTGCCAAAGAAAAAGGGAAAAGCAGCACATTCATTGGCAGTGGTAAAGTGAAAAAAGTTTTGACTGAATGCTTACTACTGGCTCGAGTTGTATACTACAGTTGCTTTTCTCCAAACAAAATGCCTTTATCGAGAGTATTCTCAGGACTGTAGCAAAAGTGTGGGGGTAATGATAACAGTGATGATGGGTAGAGGCAGAAAATAACTTTGGAGTTGATTGATTAGGACTGGACAACAAATATGAAAAATAGACGAGAGCACTTTACATGCTACCATAAAAATTTGAGCAATTGTAAGTTTCTTACATATAAACATGACTTATAAAGAACACCAAGAACTCTAGTGGCATTGTGGGTTAGATCAGAGGTTCAAATCCACTAACAACTCCACCAATAAAAGAAGAGGACTACTCTTGTAAATATGTACAGTCTTAAAAAAAAAAAAACCTTGTGTACTGTGAAGAGGAGTCCGAACTGACTCACTGGCTGTGGGTTCGTAGTTGAGTAGAGAACATGTTAAAAGGTGGAGCTCAAAGGGAATAGGGGAAGAAAGAGAGCAAATGATCCACTCAGGGAAGATGGTCCAAGTTCACTCGTATCACAAGTGGGACAGGGATGATGTATGTCTTGCAGTAGACACAAGAAGGATAAGTCATCCAAAAAGTTCCAATATTTAGCAATCACATTTTTTGACTATTAGTTGGTCTGCACTAATTTGGTATCTACAGAAAACAATGAATAAGATGTATTTCAGCCCTCCAACAGTTCACCTGTAAATAGAAAATTTTCAACAAAATATTGCCAAAGAATATTTGGAAATAAGAGAAAATGAAAACAACGGTTTCACACAGGAATATTTTGAAACTACTATTGAGAAAGTGAAATAAACATCATGTTGTATTTCTGCTGAAATTATGAAATGACAAATAACAGTCTAGGAAGCCAAAACTCTGCCTTATGCTGAGATTGCAGCAAATAATTTAGCTATTTAATAAAAATTGGTATTTGCATATTTTATTATGAAGTTAAATGATGTGCTTAATCTTTTACAATAGTTTTGTTGGCATTTAATTCATGCATCACACAACTTAATCATTTAATCTAATATTAAGAACAGTTGTGCAAACATCATCATGATCAATTTCAGAATATTTTCTTCTTGTGCTCTTTATTTTTATCTGCTCATTTCCCCCATCCATGTCCCTGGATAATTATTATCCATAGTGTCACCATAGACTAACTTATCCTGGGTTTAATATATAGAAAATCATGCAAAACAAATCAAATCATATAAAACAAAGAGAAGCAAACAAGCAAAAACTTACAATGACTAGACAAAATATAGAAAGACCTTACTGAAAAAGGAGGCAGAAAGAGGGCAGTGATGCCAAAAAAAACAAAAAGGAGGCAAAAAATATGAAAAACTGAAACAAATTTTATTTGTGTTAAAAGGGAAATCAAACGATGAGCTATTACAGTTGAACCTAACTACATATTCTATAATCAATTTTGCAATGCTCTCTGATAGCAAGGCTATTCACCTCTCTGGGTATATTCAGAGGGGCTTAAGCAGATCCTTAATCCATGGTGAAATGATTTAATACTGATTCACACCTTCCCTGATTTTAGACCATGCACATACTCTTTTTAAGATTTACTCTGCTTTGTTCAACTGGTCCTTGGTCTATGTTCCAATTCCTCATGAGCACAACAAAATATTTTGGATTTCTTATTCTCTGCAATGCTACCCATTGTTTCTTTAACAATCCATACCATTGATTGCCATTGCATAGCCAAAGAGACACAAGTAAACATATTTCTAATTTGTTGCATGTGCACTTGAAATTTGGACATTGAGTATGGAAGACGGATGAAGAATTGATGCATCTGAATTGTGGTGCTGGAGAAGAACACTGAAAGTTCAACTGACGCTAATGGGACAAACCCATCTGTCTTGAATGAAGTGTAGCCAGAGCACTCTTTAGAAGTATGGAGGCCAAGATTTTACATACTTTGGCTATATTGTCAGGAGAGACCATTTCCTGAAAAAGGATATCATGTCTGATAAAATGGAGGGGCAGTGGGAAAGAGGAAGGCCCTTAATGCCATGGGCTCACTCTGGGGTTGCAACACTGGCCTCAGGCATAGGGACAATTGTGAGATGGGTATGGTGCCACGCAGTGTTTCCTTCAACTGTACGTCGGGTCATATGGAGGGGAAACCACTTGATGTCATCTGACAACAATTTAGTAAGCATTTTTCGGGCATTCTTTGCACTCAGCCTGGATCCTTCTGATGTCAGCAATTATGACCTTCTTTCCATGATCAGTTCAGAATATCTGGCATTTCCCTGTCAATGAATGTCAAGGTCAATGTTTATGTTCTTATGATAGTAATGGCATTTCTTAGTAATATATGCATTCTATTAGGTCACCTCACTTTGGAATAGATATAAAGATGGAGTTTTTTTCAGTTGGTTCACCAGGGAGCTGTGTTTTAATCTTGGTATGGATATGTTGGTGCTTCTAGTGCTTCATCAGTTTGCTACAACATTTCAATTGGCATTGTATCCATTTTGGGACCCTTGGTTTCCGCTAATGTCTTCAGTGCTGTATGGATTTCTTGCTTCACTTTTGTATGTTCTTTTAGGTGAACTGCATGTTCTTTCACATGTCTTCTTTTGATTCTTCTGGCATCATTCAATATTTTGTCAATGGAATCCTTTAATATTGCAACAAGAGGCTTCAATTAATTCAATTCATTTTCCCCAAAATTTCATTCCCTCTGCCTCCCTTAATCTATCCCTTAAGAAAAACTGAGAATATCTTCTTTGTGTGCTTCTAACTTCCAGTGCTTTGAGATTTCATTATAAAACTGTACTTTGTCTTCTCAAGCTGCCTTTTGAAATGTTCTCTTCCACTCTCATATTTTATCATTTTTTCCTATTTGATTTAGTACTCTGCAATGAAGAAATATAAAAGCTACTTCATTCAGAAATTTGTCAAACATGAAATTAAGATGCATTGATAATTATTGGTATTGGAATGTAGAAGTTGGAAACAGTAAAAAACACTCATCGGAAAACATAGGCATGGGGAAAGAAATGAAGCTGGAGATGGCACCACAGAATTTTGCAAGAATATTGACTTGCTGATAGCAAATACATTTTTCAACAACAAAAGTTGTGATGGTACATGTGAATTTCTCAAGTAAAAATACACAGAAATCAAACTCCCAGCATCTGTTGAAGAGTCCTACCAGCAGTTCAAAGAAGCATTCCTACACATCTCTGAAAGAGAGAGCGCAGGGCTCTTCAACTCTGGAAAATGAAACTGGGCTCCTCTAAAACAACGCAATGCAAACAGTAATCACCCCCAAGAACTTCAACTAAAATATAGGATAAACAAAAGACAATGTGGGAAGAAATCCTGAACCTAATGAAACGCCTAGAAGAAGTAGAAATTTATCTGCCACATACAGAAATCTTCATAATGTTCCTTGGAGTCATACAAGATATAAGGGAAACAATACATAAAGGAATGAAATGATAAAGGAGATAAAGCAAAGGCCATACACAAAAGGGAAATACATGGATTAAGGAAAGAGATAACGAAAGTTAGGAACAAATTTGCAGACTTCACCAACAGACTTGAGGAGGGAGAGAATAAAACCAGTGTATTAAAGGATAACCAGACAGACTTCAATAAATTGGAAAGGGAGTCAAATAAGACAATCAGAGAAGCTGAAGAAAACCCGAGAACTGTGCCTGATACTATGGAAAGGAACAACATGAGAAGAATTGCACTGCCTGAGCAAGAGGCAACAAGGAATTCAACAACAGAAAAAGCGAAGGAATACTTAGAGGAAAATTCCCCCAGCTTAAGTAATGGAAACCAGGCCACCAACCACTCAGGGGGCCAAAAGACCACCAGCTAGACTGGATCCCAAGAATTCACCAAGGCATATAATAGCTAAATTACCCAATTTTGAGAAAGCAGATAAAGTCATAAGAGGAACTCAGGAAGAACAAGTAGTCATATATAAAGGTACCCAAATAAAAATATGCTTAGACCTATCAGTAGAAGTGATGAAGAATAGAAAGTAGAGTAACATAATCCAAAAGCTGAAGGAAAAGAACATAAACCCCCCAAATACTCTATCCAGTGACATTATCTCTAAAGAGAGATGGAGAAGTAAGAGACTTCCCAGACAAGGAAAAGCTCAAATGAACTTTGCCAACTCAATATAGGCAGAACAGCACTCAATGAACACAAATAAAGGATCACCACATAGAACAATGCCACCCTGAAGACAACAAAGAGAAAACTCCCCGTAAGAGCATTGGCACAAGAGTGGAAAGAAGACAAGAATGAAGCACACATTCACAACACACTGCCAAGAAAGGAAGGTAGGAGAACACCCAACACAAAGGGTATAAGATGACACCTGTGGTATTTACATTATCTGGTGTCAATTTGAGGATTAAGAGTATAGGGGTGGAGTCTACACTATCAATCAGGATATAGACAATGAGGCCCCTGTGTGGGACTGGCTCTCCCACGAGGATTCTGGGAATTCATTACTTTCCTCCTTGGAGGTAGGAGATAAGCCCCCTCTCTTTTCTCACTCCCTGTAAGACATCTTTTTTAGAGAAGCCACGTAAAGCTATCCTGATGTAGCCAGAACCTTGGGAGCTGGAGAAAGCACTGTCTCATGCCTGACAGTGATGAGATGTCTAAAATGCCACTGGATCCACAAGACATCCCATCCACTGGCCTGTGATCTTCCTACCTTTGACATCATTGCATGTGTTACATAAGTATGAAGAGGACTTTATAGATTGTATTGGACATATGGCCTAATATCAGACTTACAGATTTTATCTGGACTCGACTGGGATGCTTTCTTAACATTCAATTACTCAAAAGAGGTATAAACCTCTTTCTCATATATGTGTGTGTCTCCCTGGATTTGTTTCTCTAGTCTACTCAGTCTATCACAACATCACAGAGTTCACAGACGGACGTAATAATGCCGATTGTCAATGCACTGAACTCAGGCATTAAATGGCAGAAGCTTGCAGACTGGCTTGGAAAACACAACCTGTCAATCTGCTGCCTACAGGAGATATATATCTCAAGATTGCATCCAAAAATAGGCTTAGAATCAAAGGCTGGAGAAACATATACCAAACAAATAGCTCTACAAAAAAGGTACAAACCATAAGAAGAGACAAGGAGGGGCACTTTACAATGTTCACAGGAACCAATGAGCACAATAACTGTATATGTGCCCAATGACAGATCTGTGAAATTCATCAAACACTCAAAAATATTAACAAAGAAATCACAGGCTCAACAATTAAAGCAGGTGACTTTAATTTACCACTCTCTGAGAGACTGATAACAGGAATAAAAGCTTAACAAGGAGGCTATAAGTACATGACTTGACATGATATTTTTCAGAGATCTCTAACCAAATGCAAAAAAAGCTCACATTATTTTCCTTTTTTTTTCCACATCACTGTCCAGGTGGGAGTAGGAAGCCCAGCCTTGCTCCTGGAGAGCTGCTGCTGGATTTGAACCGTCAACCCTGTGGACCGCAGTCCCGCACACAACCTCTGTGCCATCAGGACTCAGCTTACATTATTTTATTTAAAAAAAAAATCATTTTATTGGGCGTTTGTATACCGCTTACAACAATACAAAAATACATACACTATGCCAAGTACCTTCACATACCTGCTGCCATCATCATTCTCCAAATCTCTGCTTTTCAACTTGAGCCCTTGATATCAGATCTTCACCCTTTCCCCTCCTTCCCCACTGCCCCTCTCCTACCAACCCTCAATACTTTATAAATTATTATTATTTTGTACATATCTTACACTGCCATTCATCTCCCCTTGTCCACTCCTTCTATGCTCTTCATCTAGATAGGAGGTTATGTGTAGATCCAATTATGTGTAATTGGCTCCCCCTCTCCCCCTGAACACCTTCCTTCCACTCATCTGATAGCTCCATTCTCACTACTGGTCCTGAGGGATTCATCTGTCTTGAGTTCCCTGTATTGCCAGTTTCATCTGTACTAGTGTATTCTTCCAGTCCAGCTGGATATGTAAGCTAGATTTGGGATCATGATAGTTGTAAGGAGGAAGCCTTCAGGAACAAGAGGAAAGATGTGTTTCTATCCTCCCGACTGTCCATCCAACAGCGCTCCCTTCTTGATTCGGTCCATTTTGAAGATTCAGACCACATTGTTTCCTGACCATGTGGCCCCCAAAATGTCTCCTGTTGCTATCTGCTTCAGTAGAGAGACAGTGTGACATGTCCTGTTGTTATTTGCCCAGTCTCCCCTGTGACCCATTCGGGTTCACATTATTTTCAAGTCCATATGACACATATTGAAAGATTGACAACATATTGGGACACAAGTTGAATCTGTGTAAATACAACCACACAGAGATCATACACACTTCTCTTTCCAACCCCTATGCAATTAGGTTGGAAATTGTCAAAAGGACAATTAAGAAAAAAGGGGAAACAATTGGGGGATGAATAATTCTCTATTTCAAAAGGAGTCTGTACCGGCCCAGATAAAAATGAAATCATGAGAATGAAAATATGATGTACCAAAACCTTTGGGACACAGAAAATGCAGTTATCAGAGGAAGTTAGATAGCAATACATGCATGCTTGAAAAAGAAAGAGAGAATTATGATTGATATACTGACACAGAACTTACAGCAATTATAGCAGAGTTAAAAGGACACCCTACTAATAGTAAAAGAAAAGGAATAATAAAAATCAGAGCTGAGATTCATGAGAAGACAAGATAACTATGGAAAAAATGAATGCATGTGAACGTTCTTTGAAAGGATTAAAAGAATTGACAGACCACTGGCAAATCTCACATAAGAAAGAAAGGAAAAAAGTTCAGTAAGAAGGATGAGGGATAAAGCAGGAGACCTTACAAAGGACCCTAATAAAATCAAAATTATAATTAACTACACAGAACTATGAGGGCCTGTACTCCAATGAATTTAAAAAGTTGAAAGACATGGACAAATACTTGGAAAAAACTATTCCTCCCTACATAACCCCAGATGGATATCAAGAATTTCAACAGACCCATAGCAATAGAAGAAATTGTCAAGGTTACCAAAGAACTACCATTAAAAAATCCCTTAAACTAGATGGATTCACAGGAGAATTCTACCAAGCAATCATGGAAGAACTAACATCATTCCTACACACATTCTTCCAGCACACAGATAAAAGTAGCAAACTCCTGAATAATTTCTAAGAAGCTAGGATAATTCTGTTAACTAAACCAGGCAAGAATCCCAATGATAGGAGAACTACAAACCAATAACCCCAATGGATATCAATGTAAAAATTCTAACAAATAATTCACCATGACCAAGTGGGATTCATACTAGGGTTGCAGGGATGGTTCAACATATGAAAGACCCTTAGTATTATTTGCCACCATGACATGAAAAAATAAAAGAACCACAGGATAATATGGATAGACACCAAAAATGCATTCAACAACATGCAACACCAATTCATGTTCAAAGCATTTAAGAAGATAGAATTGGAAGGAAAATTTCTCAATATAATATATGCTATATATGAAAAACAAACAAATAGCATGGTAGTCAATGGAGAAAAGATTTAAACAATCCCACAGAAAAAAGGGACCAGACAAAGATTCCACTTGTTGTACCCACTCTATTTAACATTTTGCTGGAGGTTCTAGTTAACATAAGGCAAAGAAAAGTCAACAAAGGCATTTTGCCTGGGGAAGGAAAAAGTAAAATTTTTGTTATTAGCAGATGTTGTGATTTTTATATATGGAAAATACCAAAATCTTCTTAAGTGGAGTACTGGAAGCAATAGAGGAATATGGCAGAGTGGCAGGATACAAGATCAAAAAACAGAAATCTATCAGACTATTATACACATCAGAGAAGGCCACAGAAGAAGGGATCAAAAAGGTAGGATTCTTCACAACAACCAAGCCAAATTTAAATATCTAGGGATATACCTGACTAAAAAAGCAAAAGATTTATACAAGGAAAACTACAGAACATTATTACAAGAAACCAGGAGTGACCTTCACACATAGAAGAATATCTCATGCTCATTGGGTCAGAAAAATCAATATAGTAAAATGTCAGTTGTGCCTGCCAAGGCACTATATATGTTTAATGCTATCCCATATACAAATACCATTTTCATTCTTCAAAGAATTGGAAAAACTGATTACCAACTTCATATGGAGAGGGAAGAAATCCAGAATTAGCAGAGTATTCCTCAAGAAGGACAGAGTGGGAGACTTGCTTACTTGATTTTAGCACCTATCATACAACTATAATGATCAAAGCAGCACGTTATTGGTATGACAGATTTCTGACCATTGGGAAAGAACTGAAAACCAAGAAACAAAATCTTCAGCATACAGAGAACACATCTGTTAAAAGAACCTCCAAAATATCAAATGTGAAGCTGATGCCCTCTTCAACAAGTGGTACTAGGTAGAATGGATATCTACCTGCAGAAAAATGAACCAACACCCTTACCTCACTCCATGCAAAATAATAAATTCAAGGTAGATCATAGACCTTGAGGTAACCCCCCAAACTACTAGAGGCATTATGATGGAATTGGGACAAACCTGAGAACTTTGATTCAGAAAATACATAGACTATCATAAATAGGGAAGTACACAAATACTGAAGAACCACAAATTGATATATACTGAAGATAAAACACCTATGAATGTCAAAGGAATTCACCAAGTGAGTAATAAGAGAGCCCAAGGAATAGAGAAACATCTTTAGCAATGACACATCATACAAAGACCTTAGTACTAAAATCGATAGTACCCTGCTAACAAAAAAAAAAAAAGGAAAAAAAACCCTAATTGCCCACCAAGAAGATGGGCATATGCCCTATTGTGCACATAGCCATAAGAGGCAAGAAACAAACTACCACCAGACATCTGAGTTCCAATACTCATTGTAGCACAGTTCACAAACTCAAGTAGTTGGAAACATATTTTCATCAATATTCATCCATATTTCCACCAATAGATGAATGGATTAAAAATTATGGTACACACAAGGGAGTACTACGCATCCTTAAAAAACAGTGATGGATGCATGAAGAGGGCATGAGGAAGGCAGGAGGAAATTATGCTAAGCAACATAAGATAAGCACAAAAGAATAAGCATGACATGAGTCTACTGAGATAAGCTTAAAAATGAAAAAGGGGAAGAACTACTGTATACATACATTCGTGGGGTGAGGTCCAGGTACTATGACAGGTGCCAGATAAAATCCAGGGATTTATATTGCAGCCAACTAAAAAGGAAGGGCAAAGAAAAATGAAAGGAAGGGAGGGAGGGAGGGAGGGAGGAAGGAAGGAAGGAAGGAAGGAAGGAAGGAAGGAAGGAAAGTTACACGAGTAATGGGGGAAGCAGGGAACTTCTCACCTAAGAGGAGGATATGGTTTATATCTCCACAGGAGAGGGAAAGATGTGAATACAACCTATCGGCATGAAGCTGAAGACACAGTGCGAGGACTATGCCTGATATGACCCCATCACATCAGGGCAAAACAATAAGGGTGTGCAACAGAACAAGGGGAGCAAAACAATGAAGTTTCCAGGGAATACCAAAAATAGACTTTGGGGCCAGGGCATGGCATCTCATCAGACTCAACTGGAAAATACTTCTAAAGGTTAACAAACAGAACTGGAACTATTTATAGGTGTGTTAGGGTAAACTAGACAAACAAATCCATAGAAACTCATATGTACAAGAGAGAGATTTATATAAATGGTAATTGTACATTAAGATAGCATCCCAACCTAGTGCTATGTAAGCCCATTACTCTAACATTAGCCCATATGTCCAACACCAATCTACAAAGACCTCCTCAATCTCATAAAACACAGAAATGCAGGAAGAAAGTCATAACAGTGAGCATGTAAGAATATCAGTGCTGACAGGGGTCACCCACACAGCTACTCCAGAACCCAGGGCTGCATCAGGGTAGGTCCATGAGGTTTCTCCTCGGGGATATTTTACAGGAAGTGAGCCTTGTCAGCTAAAGGAGGGAATCGACTAAGAAAGCTGTATCCTTGTCCACCCTTCAGAAAGCAAGAGACCTGAGAACTAGAAAGGTGAGAATCACCGAGCCACCCTTCAATTAATCCCACATGGGTTCATGAGTGAGTTTGGTGCAATAAACCTTAACTTTCTCAATAGGCTTTTCTTTCTTTTTTGTCTTTAGTTTTTTATTGTTGTTGTTTGTTTTTTGCTTACTTTTGATGTTTTGTTTTGCTCTTTCTTGTTTTTGTGCTTATTATTGTTTCATCATGTCTATCTAGATAAGCTAACCAATTTTGAGGAGGAAACCACAAGACCAACAGTTTTTGGGGGCATGGGCATAGGAGAGGGAGAGGTGGGAAAAAGGAAGTGGGCATTAACAAACCCAGGGACAAAGGAACAACAAATAATTTATAATCGATGGCAATGAGGGTATAGAATGCCTGGAAGAGTTTGATCAAGGGAAATGTAACTGAGAGGAATTACTTAAACCCAAATGAAGGCCGAACATGATAGTGGTATAAGAGGAAAGTAAAAGCAAATAGAGGAAAGACCTAAGAGACAAACAGCATTTATAGAGGTCTAGATAGAGGCATGTACATATGTAAAGATACATATATAGATATATACACATAAGGATAGTTATATATACATAATTATATATGTACATATATTATTAAGGTATTGGATGTACATTGAGCCTCTACTCAAGTACTCCGTCAATGCAGGAACACTTTGTTCTAATAACATGGAGTTCTGTGATACTCAGTTTCCCATAACAATAGCAGAAGACAAAATGGGTGCATAGAAAATGTGGTGAAGAAAACTGATGGTGCATAGCTGTCAAATATGTAGCATATGGGCCTTAAAGGCTTGAAGATAAACAAATCATCAAGCTGAGAGGTTACAAAAACCACATGGAAGAAGCACACCAGATTATGTGATCAGAAATGTCAATGGGATCAAAGACCCCAAACAAAAAAAAATATATCAATGTGAATGAGGGGGAGTTCAGAGTGAAGTTCCAAAGTCCATAAAGAAGAGAAAAGGCAGTCCGAGTGCAGTATAGCACTGATGATACATACAACTTTCGTCCAGCTCTTTTATGTTCCCCCCTCTGGAGACACAGTGTGAGAACTGTGCCTGATATGACCCCACCACACCAGGGCAAAACAATAAGGGTGTGAAACAAAACAACAAGGGCAGCTAAACAATGAAGTTTCCAGGGAATACCAAAAATAAACTTTGGGGCCAGGGCAAGGCATCTTATCAGACTCAACTGAAAAACACTTCTAAAGGTCAACAAACAGAATTGCAACTATTTATAGGTGTGTTAGGGTAAACTAGGGAAAGAAATCCACAGAAACTCATATGTATAAGAGAGAGTCCATATCATAGCCCCAATCCTATCTTACAAATCTGGCTAGACCAGAGTATGAACACTGGTACAGATCACAGCTAGAAGCACAGAGGATTCAGGACAGATAAACCCATGAGGAATAATAATGAAAGTAGAGTTACCAAGAGGGTAAGGGGAAGGTTGGGAGAATCAATCACAATGATCTCCATTGAAGCCCCTCCCAGGAGGTTGGTCAACAGATAAGTGGGTGAAAGGAGACATAAGTTAGTGTAAGACATGAAAAACAATAATAGTTTATAAATTTTCAAGGGTTCATGAGTGTGAGAGGGTGGGGGCCAATGAGGAGCTGATACTAAGGGCTCAAATAGAATGTCTTGAAAATCATGATGGCAACAAATGTACAAATGTGCTTGGCACAAAGGATATACATATGGATTGTGATAAGAGCTGTATGGACCTCCAAAAAAAGGATTTAAAAAATAAAGAATGCAAAGTGCCATTAAAAAGACAATAAAGAAAAAAAAGAAATCCAATTGCATGTCAGAAGAGATTCTGATTTTTCTCTTAACTGTGGAGTAGCTAAAGCAAATAGAAGGAATAATGAAGTCAAATATCTGAATACAAATTTTCAAAGGGGAACTTGAGAATACACAATTATTATAACGAAATATGCAAAGACCAAAGAGGAATAGTACATCTTAATCTGAAACAACTCAAGAAAACAATCAAGCCCACAGTTGGAATATTGAAAAATTATACGGACAAAATATCGGATGATATAGGATGCTTCAAAAAAGGGTGGAAATGAATACAGAGTCACTGAATCCAAAAGAACTAGTCAGCATTCTATTTCAGAAGGTAGTAAGTGAACAAGAACCAATGGTGCTCCAGGAAGAATTTCAAGCTACACTAAAAATCATTAACCAAAACATGGCTCCAAGAATTGATGGACTACCAATTAAAATGCTTCAACAAGCTTATCAAGCTTGTTTACTCATCGATGACAGGGAATAACTTCTTGGAAGACAGCAATTTGACCAATTGACTGGAAGAGATTCATGTTTGTACTTATTTCACAGGAAAGCAACCCAACATTGTGCTCAAAATAATAGAACAATATCATATGCAAGTGATTTATTTTTTCAAAAATGGTTGCAGCAGTACATTGACAGTGAGATACCAGAGGTTCAGACTGGATTTAGAAGAGGACCAGGAACAAAAGAAATCATGATGTCAGATGGATCTTCACTCAAAGCAGAAAAAACCCGAACAATGTTTGTTTATATTTTATTGACTATGCGAAGGCATTCAGCTGTATGGATCATAGAAAATTATAGAAAACTTTGATATGAATGAGAATTCCAGAACATTTCATTATGCACATGTGAAACTTATGGAGGCATTTGTGCAAATAGAGCAATGGAATGGTTTAAAATCGGGAAAGGTGTGTGTCAGGGTTTTCTCCTGTTACCAACGTCTTCATTCTGTATGCTGAGCAAATCATCAGAGAAACTGGATTATATGAGAAGGAGGTAGGGTCAGGATTGCAGGAAAGCTTATCACACCCTTGCTTTCTGAAAGCGAGAAGGCCTTGAAGCACTAGCTGAAGCCGATCAAGGTTTACAGCCTTTCATATAAATGATGAATCAATATAGATAACCCAAATCCTCACAACTGTACCAATAGGTAACATCAAAATTGGAGAAAAGGTTGCAGTTGTTAAAGATTTTTGTCTTTGTTGAATCCAGAATCAATGTTCATAGAAGCAGCAGTCAAGAGATCAAAAGATGCCATGCATTCGGAAAATCTGCTGCAGAAGACCTCTCTAGAATGTTAAAAAGCAGAAATGCTTCTTTGAAGACTAAGACACACCTCAGCCAAACCATGGTATTTTAATTGCCTCACATATATGTGAAAGGTGGACATTGAATAAGGGATATCAGAGAAGAATTGATGCACTTGAGCTATGGTCCTGGTGGAGAATATTAAAAATGCCATGGACTGCTAAAAGGAAAGAACTGATCTGTTGTGAAAGAAGTATAGCCAGATTGCTCCTTAGAGGCAAAGATGGAAAGGCTTTGCATTACGTACTTTGGACATGTTATCCAGAGAGGCCAGTCTCTGGAGAAGGACTTCATGCTGGTAAAGGGCAGGGGCAGCATAAAAGGGGAAGGCACCTCAACCGCATGGATTCATACAATGACAGCTTCATGGACTCAGGCATAGAACAGTGGTGAGAGTGGCACAAGATTTGGAAGTGTTTTATGTTGTTGTGCAGAGAGTCACTGTGGGTGACAACAGCACAATGAAAAGCAACTTTCAGAATCTGATCTGATGACTATTTTTATATTTTTTTCTTTTTTTAAAATACTCCCTCTCCCTCTATATGTACAATGTTCTTGGCATCATCCCACAAGTCCTCTGGCCTTCGGTCACTTGTGCTCCTGATGCCAAATCTGTTCTTGATATTTTCTCCAAATGCAGAGGAGGTTACTCAAGGTCGTATTTTGGCTTTCCTGGACTCGTTTAAATCTCTTTCAGTTTCAACCTGAACTTACATATGAGCAATTCGTGGTGGGTCGTGCTGTGAGATGTCTTCATTAACAACTACTCTTTTAGTTCTCTCGTTTCTAATATCCATTTCAATAGCTGCACAAAACTCATGACGCAATTCCTAATTAAAGGGTTTACTCAGGAAGCTTACAAGCTGTAATGTCAGTGGAAAACGATCCAGGTTGAGTTGTTTATCAGAATTTGATACAGAATTCTGATAAGGCAGATGACAAATGCCCCAAAGACATTGTACTGTAAACTGGGACCCTACAGCATTCAGCTTAAGCTCCATGGGTCAACAGACCCTGTTCGTTGAATTAGGTGCTCAGGGATAGCTGTTCTAGAAAGTCTCAGTACACACGTACTTCTGTGTGATAGCAAGTCCAACTTTCCCAATTAAACAGCCAGAAGCACCCAACCCCTCAGGTTAGCTTTTAGCACAGAAGCATGTGTTTTTATTTGCTCCATGAGTTGGGACGTCCTCCACTCTATCCCTTACCCTGGTTCTGGCTTCTGATGCTGCTCCAAATGATGGTAAAGCTATCTTCTGGATCCATCAGATTCACTGTAGAGAGATCTCAGATCCACCCCTCAATCTTGCTGATACTAATATACTCCTTCTGGCAAGATGGTAATTCAGGGAATCCGATTTGCCAGTTCTCACACATGAATTCGATCTCTCTTCTTGCTAGATTAATGGAGGGATAGGTTGTTGGTGGGAATTAAAGATTTTTCCTGGAAGGACCATATTAAATCACCCGTTGGCCTGCAGCATGTGTTTGGTTTAGGATATCGCGCTTCTTCACTCTCTCTTCACACAATCATTGTCAATCTGAATCTTGCCCATCCCATCTGATGAAGTTCACATTACATGCTGGGTGGGGTTTCCCAACTATTGCACTGTTCTCCTACTTTTCTAAGTTCCAGTTCCAATCATCATTAACTTATCAATGTATCTTCTTATTTCATGTTTACACAATCAAGTTCATACCAAAGAACTTGATACAATTTTTCTATTGTTTTTATCTTTAACTTTAGTGGGCATCACATAAATTTGAAGAAAATTTTTATTAACTGGACTTCCTTCTAGATATCTAGATATTACCCTATACTAACAGCATCATGATATATTGAAATGTTTCTTATTTTCATTTTTATATGATGACTGTCATGCTAATTTTTCAAATTTGTTTTTCTTGGCACAGTAAACTGTACAATTGTCTCAAAAAGGCCCAAACCAGCCCCTTTCAGCTCATGAATGCTTAGGATATCAATCTTTATGGTTCAATTTCACTTTTTGACAACATTCAATGTTTAGAGATCCATACTTCAAGCTTTTCATGTTTCAATCACTCATAGATGTTAGCAGCTGCTGCTTTTCATTTTGAGTTATTCCTCATCAGTGGTGAAGGTCCCCCAAACTTTGAAGAGACAGTTCTTCCCCAGGTGCAGTTTTAGTTCCTTCTACCCATAAGGTCTTACAATATGCAATGGGACTATATCAGATAATGTTCCACTACTACTAAAAAGATTTTCAGTGATTGATCATTCAGGAATGAACTTCCTAGTTTGTTTTTCTAAGTTGGTAAAACCTGTGAAACCTGTCTACCTTGTGGGAGAGCAGCTATAAGAGTGGATTGGGTAGTTAGTACAATGCCACATAACATATCAGTATTATTGAGGCAAAAACAAAAATTTACAAGTATCATATCAAATGATTTGGTTTATAATGCAAACATGATTAAGAGCTGTGGAGGGTGCCCTGTGCTTCTATTGTTGTATATATAAGTACAACATGTTGGACTTGGACATTTTTTGAATGGAGGCTAGGTGTAAATTATAAATATTTCTTTAACAGATTATGAACAAAAAAGACCTTCTCTGAACTATTTCTTATGATTGCTCCTATGGTGATAAGTAATGTGGGATTAGCAAGGTGAGAGGAGTGGTTTCTTGTGCGTGGTTGTTTGAAAATTCTGAAGAGCAGAGCGGAAGTTAGATGTTCAAGGAAGGAATTCCATTCATCTAATCATGAGTAGAGTTGCTAGGAACCCAAGAAAATAAGTATAGCAAAGATATTAACTCATGGAATTCCCCCCCCCCCATCACTCCATGAAATCTGTTGACTCTCAGCTGGTTTAGTGTTCATGGTGGAAAAACAGAACTCTGATGCCAGCACTGGCATTCATGTCCAAGTGCATGGACATTTACACATTGAGCAAATATGCAAACCCACTTTGCATGAGGAAGATTTCAACAAATAATTTTGGGGGGGGTTGTTAAAACTTATGGCACTCAGTAATGAAAACAAACAAGTCCCAAATGATTGTAATGTAAATATAATTTTAAATATTATGAGAGTGAGTTTTAAAGGTCGGGGTGATCTACAGATTCATTTGCATGGCTAGAAAAAGGCTGTGCACTGCTTCCTGGCTCTTTTTTGGAGGGTCAGCACCGGGAACTGCTGACTGATTGCTCCTAGAAAGTGTCTGGGCTGATGCAGCTAACTGGTCGTCTCCGTTAGCTTGAGAATGCCAGATCGAAGGGTGTCCTCTGTTCACTTCTTTTCCTTTTGGAAAAGGATTAGATTTCAGAAGGCAGATGGAACCAGTGAGGCTATGAAAACCAAATGGGGAAGGGAAAACAAGAAATAAATCCCTGCTTTCTTTGGCAGCAAAATAGCCAAGAATAAACTGTTGGTATTAAGGAGTTTATCATCATTACAAATGTGGGGAGTGTAGAGTGGGGACCCAAAGACCATTTGTGGGCAATTGGACATCCCCTTACAGAAGGGTAGTGGGGAGAAGTGTCGGTCAGGGTGCAGTGAAGTCACAATGAAACATACCACTTTCCTCTAGTTCTTAAAGGCTTCTTCCCTCTATCCTGATTCCAATTCTACATTACAAATCCAGCTAGAGTGGAAGAGGTACAATGGTACAGATGGGAACTGGAAATATAGGGAATCCAGGACAGATAAAACCCTCAGCACCAGCAGTGAGAGTGGAGATGCCAGGAGGGTGAAGGAAGGTGGGGTAGAAGTGGAGAGCCGATTACAAGGATCAACCTATAACCTCTTTTCTGGAGAAGAGACAGCAGAGGAGTGGGCAAAGGGAGATATCAGGCAATGTAGACATGACAAAACAATATGTGTTAGTCTAGGTAGACTAGAGAAACATATTCATAAACACACATGTAGATATAAGGGAAAGGTTTGTATACAACAGGAATGGAACATTGAGAAAGCATCCCAACCCAGTCCAGTCCAAGGCCATAAGTCTGATATTAGCTCATATGTCCGATACTAGTCTATAAAGTCTTCTTCCGACTCACAAAGTGTGTGCAATGACACCAGGGCAATCACAGGCCAGTGGGTTCACAGTCTTGTGTATCTGCAGCAGCAGAAGCATTCCAGTGCTGGCAGGGGTCTCTCCATGGCTCCTCATTTCCAGAGCTCAGGGTCCACTAGCGTTATCCAGTGGTGGTAGAAGCATCTCAGTGCTGGCATGGGTTTCTCTGGGGCTTTTCTGGCTTCACAGATCTGGTTCCATAAGGGTCAGCCCATGTGGCTTTTCCTCCGGCTCCTCCAGTTCCTAGGACTCAGAGTCTATCAGCATGCTGCCATCTTGTCTTGTCAATTGAGCATCTCCCAGGGACTGAGTTAGTGAGTCTCTCAACTCCAAGGGGAAATGCCATGAGATTTCTCAGAATTTTTAGGAGAAAGCCATGCCCACACAGAGGTCCCATTGGCTATTTCCAGATTGACAGACTAGACCCCACCCCTATACTTCCAATTAGGAAATTGACAACAAAGTACATGACTATCAAATAATAATAGTTTATGAAATATCAAGGATTCATAAGGGAAGGAGGAGTGGGAAGGGAGGGAAAAGATAAATAGCTGATGCCAAGGGCTCCAGTAGAAAGCAAATGTTCGAAGAATGATGAAGGCAGGAGGTGTATGAAGGTGCTTGACACAATATATGTATGTATGTATGTATGTATGTATGTATGGTGAAAAGTGTGGTAGGATCCCCAAATAAAATGATTTATTTTAAAAAAATATTTTATCACTTTAGTAAACCAGATTTTGTTAAAATAAAATTCTATTAAGATATTGGACATCGTTTGCCTCTCAGTTCTAACTACTAGTGAATTGGAGTATATGTATGTGTTTCAAAATTATTCTTATGCATTTTATGGGTAGTGGGAGAAGGCTGTGGGGCAAATATCATTATGTTGAAAATCACTGACTCAATTTAATGAAAAAAAAAAGCAAAAAAAAAAAAACACTTCTTACATTTGCCTGAGAAGAAAATTTTATATGAGTGATAATCTAGACCAATTAAAAGATAAATTTAGGACAGCATGTAATATTGTGAAAAAATATTCACGGAAGTACTAGGTTGGTTGTGTTATGAATTCATTAAAAACATTTTTTCAGTTTACTCTGTTATTTGCATTGTTTAAAGTACAATGTACAATTGTTTAAAGTACAATTCTTCATCATATAAAGTTTTCCATGCTGAAAATAATGGGAAATTAGCATAATAGATAACAAAACATGAGCAATGGAGGAATGGAGACATTTCAGGATAAAAGGGGTTCACTTGTACCAAGCTTTGGAAGAAAGAAGTTGCTTTTTAGGAGGTGTCATGAGTTTGGTAGGAAGAACAAAAGAACAGCATGAAGTTTTTAATCATTTCCTATATATGAACTGTTGACAGGCACACATGAAAGCAAAATAAAGGATAAGCGAAATAACTACCTGGAAATGTTTTTAATGTCTCTAAGAAAAGACACACTTTTTTGGTCTCTCTTTGCATCATTTTCCAAGCTTATTTATGACAGATATGTTTACATATGCCTAGACTCCCAAAGCAATTTCTGTCTTCTCTACCTATCTTGTGCTTCCTCCTCCCATCCAGAAGGCTTGCTCCTCATCTTGCAAGATTCAATACAAAGTTTCCTTCCATGTGGAAACTTTGTTCTGGA
The DNA here is from genome assembly GCA_004026705.1 of Nesogale talazaci. Classification (NCBI taxonomy): domain Eukaryota; kingdom Metazoa; phylum Chordata; class Mammalia; order Afrosoricida; family Tenrecidae; genus Nesogale; species Nesogale talazaci. The sequence continues at coordinate 79,135 of PVJH01004101.1, read as the reverse complement.
TCTTCCTAACTTCTTCTTCACAAATGCCAGTCTTGGCCAAGAGGCCCTAAACTGTTGGAAGGGAGAGTTAATCCTTGGGCTGCTACTGCAAAGTAGCACCATCCCCTCCATGGGAGGAAGCTAAGGCTTTCTATTCCCACGAAGAGTTAACAGTCTCTGAAATCCTCAGGGGATGTTCTATTCTGTCCTATGGGCTCACTATGCTTTGGCCTCATCTCAGTGGTAGTGAATGAGCGAGCCATACGTGATGTACAGTTTCATAATGCTAGACTTTATATGCGTGTGGCTATGATTCCATTTTGGACAATTTTATCATCACTACATATGTGGGGGAGTGCAGAGTGGGGACCCAAAACCCATTTGTGGGCAATTGGACATCCCCTTATGGAGGGGTAGCTGGAAGGAGAAGGGCCAGTTAGGGGTGCAGTGAAGTAACGATGAAACATGCAACTTTTCTCTAGTTCTTAAAGGTTTCTCTCCCCTCAACTAGCATGATCCCATTTCTACCTTACATAGCCAGCTGGACTAGAAGAAGTACACTAGTACAGATGGGAACTGGAAATACAGGGAACCCAGGACAGATAAAACCCTCAGAACCAGTAGTGAGAGTGAAGATATATTATATTCTAAAATTTCTCCTCAAAATTGTGGTACAAGGGATCACCTTCTGTCCCAAAGTGTCTACATTCTCTACTTTACTCCTTATAGATAAAATTAGCCTAAGTTATTATCTTACTTTAGTAGTGGGTGTGAACCAAGCCACACTCTTTTTTTTCCTGTCAGCCATTTTTAAGAAATTATCACATGATATGATTTAAAATATCCTTTATTTTTCTTGGGGGTGTGATCTTCTAAAAGACAAACTCACTCCCATCAAAGCCAGTTCTGATGTGTATAAGAACTCTCTGGGACAGAGAAACAGATGAGGACCCCTGGAGTACATCACGATTTCTGTCTAAAGGGAGACGCCTTTGAGATCAGATGGACCAGCAATGATGGCACAGAGGAGCAGTACTGAGACAATGGAGGACCTGTCTTGATGTGGCCCGCGACTGTGGGACTGTGAAACAGTTAGTTACTGGCAAGCTGGCTTCCTGGCCCATGGAGGCAGAGGCCAAGAGACTGCATGGCTCAGAGACTGAGGACCAGAGTAAGACTTAGGTTAGTGGCTGAAGAGAAGTGTTCCTGTGGACCTGGGTGCGGTTTGCTGATCCTGGCTTGGGGGAACATTATCTTTCCTAATAACCACCCCCTTCCCTGTGAGCATTGTCTGTGAGTTCTGTGTGGCACTGCAAAGATTTATTGAATCCAGCTTAGAAGTAGAGTGCTGGAGGAGGAATGGTTGTTGTCAAATAGGTAAAGCGAGATGGAGTGTGGAGGCAAATCTGATTCTGCCTTGGGGCAATAGGGGAGCCAGAAGAGATCAGCTATGGCCCTTTTCACTGCAGTTTACCACAGACCCTCCTTTGTCACGATATGATGTCCTTCATACTCTGCACTGTCTGTTGGTTTTCTTGCTGGGGTTGCTTCTCTCACACCACCATCCATCCAGTGACTCAACACTGAGCTCTTTTGAGCCCAGTCCCAACTTTCTACCATCAGCATTCAGTACAATGTTGGACATCAAGCAAGTGCCTAATTACAAATGGCTCAACAAGCAAGCAAGTGAATGCATATTCAGGGCTCAAGGAAATCTGCTGTATTTTCTTTCTCTCCTTCTAAGTTTCTTTTTTTAGGAGAATGCTGAGCAGGAAAATTTTTTCAGATGCTACACAGATATTATATCATTCTATTACTGAGGAAAGAGATTGAGTTGACAGCCGACACAGAGAAAGCAAAACTACACAAGCATTTTGCTTTTGTCTTTTTCTTCAAGGAGAATGACTTGCAAACTGGAAAGGGTAAAAATGATGAAGAGGTAAATGTGAGCAGACAGTAGGGAAGTGCTGAGATTCTTTAAATGAATCCAATCTCGAGCTGGGTGAATTTCATCCTTTGAAACAGAAATAATATACAGATGTGACTGCAGGGCCTCAATGGATAACCTTTGACAAAAACTTTCTAGAAAAGCTAAAAATGAGAACAGTTCCTGATTTTCAGAAGGCAGGGGGATGTGAATATGGAGATGACAGATATGACTTGTAATTGATAAAATTCTAGAACACTTTATGAACAGTTTGTTTTTGCTATTACAGCTTAGTATTGGAAAAGGGAGTGACATTCATTAGTAACAAAAAAGATTTGCTAAGAACAAATCATTTTAAACAAATATTCTACTATTTTATTTCTTTTCCTTAAAAAAGAAATGCAAACTACAGAAATAAGTAGGGGTTTTTTCAATGGAAACAGGAAATGTGGGTTTTGAAATAAATCAAAGATCAAAGTTCTTAAGAGATATACATTTTAATTGAACCATGCTTAGGTAAGTGAATTTATAACTGGTCAAATCACCATACAGAAAGAATCACTGGACACATCATTGTTATCCTGGTTTGACAGGTTTTATCTGTAATCATATCCTATTATATCCCCTTTTATTTATTCTGGATTGCAAAAATGGCCGCCATCAAGTTGTGTTGGCTTATTGTGATTCTATCTGGCAGAGCAGAATGCCCACTCTGAGTTTTGGAGACAAACTCTTTCAGGGAATTGAGAGCCCAGTTTTACTCATGAGGAGCGGCTTGTGGTTTTAAACTGCTGATCATGCAATTAGCAACTCACCCCACCACGAGGGCTCCTCATTTATTTATATACATTTATGTGTCAAATTGATATTTATAAAAAATGGAGATAAAACAGATGGGAAAGATGGCTGTTGTAGCATTCAGATTTAGCAAATAGTTCAACTGGTTGGGAAAATGTTCTAAAGGTAAGTTGGTAAAAATTCGTTGTAATAAATATAAATCACTACTCTGACATAATGGGAAAGAATAGGCCTTGATGGTTCACATGGAAAAGAGTCCAGAATATTGTAGTTTCAAGGAGAGACCTATTCCAATAGCTCGAATTGCCCTGCTCCCAACATTCATTCCTTTCTGCAGAGGAAGAAGATGCTACTATATGGATGATAGCTATTGGCATCTTCCTCCACTGGGTAGAACTATTGCATTAAAAGACCAGAATCCCGGGGGAGACACTTCATATATACCTCAGAATAGTTTGGGCGGCAATCATGGGCAAGTACATAGTGAGTGCTCATAGGTGAAAACAGCAATTCCAGACCACTAGCAGCGCTCCAGGAGAAAGAGTCCCCTAAAAATGACAATTGCAGAAATCCACAGAGGGAGGTCTACTTGTCTGTTGGAGTCTCTGTGCATCAGCATTGACTTGATGGTAGTGAGTGCGTTGTCGATTTTTTTAAAAAACGTTATTCAGTTCTGTTTCCCTGATGGCTACACTTGGGGTGGGTGAGTAAGTAGCTGGTACATTCACTTTGGCAAGAACTTTTAGTTAGATCGTTGAGTCATGTCCTCCACGCTAGCTTTCTAAGTAAAATAGCTCACATTCTGTTCTCTGACTCTGTTCATCTAACAACTGGTGGCACCCACCCCTACCCCACCCCTCAAGGGGGCATTTAGTCAATGTCTATTGATTGTCAAATGTAAACCCATTGGTTTAAAAAGGCCACACCTCTATTTCTTAATGGATGCTGTTCCAATCACTGGAAGGCTTATTTTGATACTCGCTTTGCTTATGAGGTTTTTTCCTCCAATGTCAATTGATATAAAAATAAAACCAGCCACTGTCTCATCCATTCCATTTCATGGTGGCCGCTGTGGTGCAGAATGAAGCAGCATGAGGAGCTCTGCTACGCTGTGCCCTGCACTAACCAGTCACCACAGTTGGTGCAACCTGATAGAAAGCTCAGTGAAGTCCCTACTTGTCGGCCTAATGCCCACACTACCGCCAGCGACCCTATAGAGACTTTCTGATGCCGTAGATCTTTGTAGGACCGAATAGCCTCCTGGCTTTGAACCTGTAATCTTGTCATTAGTCCTATGTCTTCCCAGATGGCAGCATCAAAGTTCTTTTATACGGAGTTAGACTTTGATAATAATGGTTATTTGAACATTGGTTAGTGTGGGGCTGAGGGGTAGAAAAACTCAATTGTCGACTGCTTTAAGCCTTTCTTTGGAACGTATTGGGATCAAATTCTGCAGAGAATTTTCTTGTGTTGTGCTGTTTATCATCCCTCATCCCAGCATCTAAAACAGTGCCAAGAACCCAGAGAGCTCATGTTCAGAATAGCCGCCTGAGGGGATGACCTCAGGTTAACCATAAAAAGCATCTTTTCTATGGGGATCTAAAATATTTAGAGCACCCCAGCTGACCTGATTCTTTGGGTTATCCTAATAACCGTATTGCCATCTTGCCAATATTAATATACTACAGCTAACTCTTTATTTGATTTTTAAAAGTCTGGTGAGTTAACCCATCAGAGAACTTAATCCAATGGGTAATGTTGTCATGGATAATTTATCAGAGTTTCAGTCTGTAACTTTCTTACTGTGTGTACTATAACACAGGCTTGGCAATTCACGATCCTTCTTGATGTAAGTGTTTGCAGGAGAGCTCTGCCCATGGGGCTGTTTATGAGAAAGGACATTACTCTTGAAGGCTGTCCGGATTCACAAGGGGATTGGATGGAGTGATCTTGACTTCATCAAACCCTAACACCATAGAAGACGGATATAAAGTACTTTATCCTTTTAAAATTGGGGAGGGGGATTTGTTTTTTAAGTGAAGATAACCATTGTACTCCCCTCTAAGATTGTGGCACAGTTAGAAGAAACGAGGGGAATTCAGCCCCTGCAGTTTGGGAACACTGCTGTTAGAGACTGATTTGTGGCCCTCCAAAATGCGTGAGATTCTAACTCTCTACCTAGTGTTGGGATTCAGTCAGTTGTCACCAGTTCCACAGAATCAGTACATAGTGTTTTTATTGAGTTGGTGAGCTGCTTGTTCAAACAGCACTTGCATCAGGCTTCTCACTAAGGGGAGCTGCTGGGCAGCTGCCCTACATGAAAATCACAAGTTTTCATTCCTTGCATGATCTGTACACCAGTGTATTCTAAGTGCCCATAGCAGTGTTCATTCTGCCCATTGGTATGAAAACCAGGATGTAACTATGCTTGTAATATTTCTTAATTTCATAAAATCCATTATACTTTTGATGAAATACAATTTTATTCCTCCGCTTTTGATATTTTCATGAAACAAATATATTTGCCTATATAGGTATATTTATATATGAAGTGTCTAACAACCAGAGGATGACATGCTGTCATTTGTTTCAGCTTTGTGTTATGCCCCATACTCCCCTGAGGTTTTATGAGTCAATTATGCATCTCCCAAAAGAGTTCAAAGAGCTAAAAATGTTGTCAACACAATTGCAATTTCAGCAGAAACAATAAAGGTTTTCTCAAAGATGAACATAATTTGCTCAGAGAAGAGAACTCTCCATTTCTGATATATTGGCACCATAACTTTTCCCCATAGGTCTGGGATCCTTCTCCTGGTGAAGGATATGTCGTCACACAGCCACAGATGCTGAGATGAAAGTGAAGGTTACAAGTAGGAAAACTGGTCAAGAAGTAACATGGACATGTCTCAAAGAACCTGTCAAGTTCTTTTTTGTCAAGTATTACTTAATATCTTTTAATTCATATTTGAAAACATTCTCAAAACATAGTATATTTTGTGTACCACTTTTATTGTTCTAACTTACCTTTTGTCATATCATTGTTACACTTTAAACCATCATTAGGATAGCAAATGGGTTGCTAAATTATTGTAATACCACCACTGCTTATGCCTGTAGATAAGGAGCCTTGGTGGAAATAGTGGGTTATGAGTTGGGGACTGACTTGCAAACTGCTCTCTGGAGAAAGAAAAGACTTACAGCTCCAGTAAATATTTATAGCTTCAGAAACCCAAAGAGGTAGTTGTCCTCAGCTCTGCAGGGTTGCCGAGTCGGAATCTGCTCGGTGAGTTTTATGCATTGATGCACCCATAGATACAAATGTACATTTGTGACCTCCACATGTTCTGAGAACTTTGAACATATGTATCCCACTTGGGGGTAGGTTTTCTTTATGTTCATGGACATTTTAGTATGCCTTAAACTTTCTGCTTACTTCTGAGACCTGAAGAGAGCAGGCAAGCAAATATGAAGAAGGACAGCGAGATGCCACTTAGCAATGTTGGAGACAGCTGAGCCCTGGTGGCGCAGTGGTTGTGTGTGGGACTGCGGCCCAGAGGGGTGACAGTTCAAATCCAGCAGCAGCTCTCCAGGAGCAAGGCTGGGCTTCCTACTCCGACCAGGGCAGTCACACGATGACATTATCAAGAATGTTAGAGAACCTAAGTTAAGGATAGACCCACCCCTAGGGGACAGAGAGAGCAGGGACAGGGAACTTTTTTGTTCTGTCAAAGGCCACTTGAATATTTATACTATAACTTGAGAGGCATACAAAATGATCAGCTTAAAAATTAACCTGCTGCTTGGTCAAGCATGTATTGTATTCACCCTTAATAATATGATGGCTAGATCTATTTACCTTTGATGAGGAGTGCGATGTTAGCTAGTACTGATGATTTTATGGGCTTTATACCTTCCATGGATCATATATTCCCCATGCCTTTCCTAGAGTTAGCACAATAAACTTAGACGAGTTTGGGAACTTCTAATGATAAGGTTGGCATTTCAAACCCCCTAAACATTCCAAAGACTAAAGATGAGGCTGCCTATTCCCATGAAGAGTTATTGTCTTGGAAATCCCATATTAGGTCACTATGAGTCTAAACCAACTGTTCAGATAGTGGCTTGGTTGGTTGATAACTGTGAAAAGATAAAATTTTGTTAAAAAGACCCACCTGGAATATTTTGTGCTAGAGTTGTACTGGTAGAATAAAACAGTTAGATAAATATGAATAGATATCATTTTTTAATTTAAAAAGTGTACAGTTTCAGACTGACCCAGAGGCTTATAACTAAAATCTACAAATAAGTAATAAAAAAAATTAAGTTTTACAGAACTTTGGTCAATCAAGGATAATCTCTACTGAGTACTTATTATAGCAGTAACTATCTACATCATGACAAAGATGATTGAAAATATGATTTTATGGAAAAGCATATTTTTTATAAAAGTATATTTTTATAAATATCTTTGCTTCAGAGTTTTCTGAAAAAATATTCCTTTTGGCCTGAGGACTACATAGTTGATTTCTGTATGAAACTGAATATTTTTTGAAAGTTAGGGCTAATTTAGTTGGGTTATTTTTGCATGATGAAAGCGTGAAAACAAAACACCTTTTTTGCTAAAATATTATCTGGTCCTCGTTTCAGCCCAGAGGACTGAAAATACTATGAAATTAAAATTTCAAATGTGGGAAGGAAATTCTATAATATTTGTTAATTCCAGCCCCAAAATGTTCAAAGTTATTTTTGCTTCAAAATCTGGAACTGAACATGCACTTAACAATTTATTTCAAGTCTCACTGTTAGAAGTTTGCCCTGTGGAGCTCTGCAGGTTTGGGAATAGAATTGAAGTATTTCTCTCTCTTTGTTTTTTTTTCCCCAAAAACAGAAAGATAAATATGGGGAGATGTTGGTGGAACAAGTTGAAGTAATGATTTCCTAATATTTTTAGGGTATGTACTTGTGAATGTTTTAAGAAAATGCTAAGTGATCCACATTTTAAACATGCAGATAAGATTAGCTGCCAGCCGTCCCAGCAGAGTTTAAGTTCAGTGCTTCGATGGCTGGTGAGAATACTCAGGATAAAACATGATAGTATCTGATTATAGAGTACCCTGGGTTCTCTGTAAGACAATAGGGTTATAATTCATATCTCATGTGAAGTAAGCGCAGCATCTGCGCTGGATGAGAACTACCAAAGACACTATGACATCATCTTCTGAGTGTGGAGGACCCCAACAATGGCCAATCAGGCTTTTCTACTGAAGGGAAATGCCTTTCAAATGGAGGCATGGGGTAAGTCCCGTGCAATTGAGTGAACTTGGTGTACAGTGCTATTTTTTCTATTTTTTTTACTTAAGTGTCTTAAATTTTAGTAGAACATGAATTTAGCATACATCTTGCATTTGATTAGATCATATTTTATGTATTTTATGCATTTTAATCCAAGTTTGGCTCTGTGAACCTTACCATCTGTCTGAAGTTGTCATTGCATTTATTTTTAATTTTAATTTACTCCATTATATTTTTGCTAAAAGTTGTTTTATTTTTGGCAATTCTCTCACCTTCTTTCCCTCCCATCCATTTGCCACAAGGCATCCAGAGAAGGTCTTCTTAAACATAAAGCTAATTGCATTATTCCCAATCACAATCTTTATCATACTGTTCAAACACTGATTAGACTTTTAAGACCCTATACTATCTGGAACCCATGAATATATCTTTGCAACTACCTCTATTGTGCGCTGTGTCCCTGTATTTCTTCCAGTGCCTCTGGAGAATATCTTGTTTCTGAGCACTGCATAATTTCTTCTCTCGACTTGAACTCATGAGTCTCCCAGGATAAGGGCATTTTTGGCTCAGGTTAATAGTCCCTTCCTCTGAGAATTCTTCATTGGCAATCTTAGGTTTCCTGTCCACAATTATTATCTATAAATATAATATATTAATCAAATTGTAGAAAGTAATACAACACTATACAATGTGTCCTGGCTGAAACACTGAAAGATCTAGGAAGAAATGGGTACACCATCTACATTAATTACCTAGGGTACCTTATATATCTGAACTATGATAGTGGTTTAATAATTAGCTGCTTAGACCCTGGAGGGAGAGATGATAAAACACCCAAAGAAAAGGCTAATCATGTGTTATTTATTATTTTTACTTTTTAAATATGTAGAGACTTAAAAGCAAACGTGTAGGCATAACCTAAGTAAAAATTGCACATAGAGTATAATCTGTTTCACTCTGTATTTTATTCTACAGCTGCTAACTCTGAGCTGTGTGTTTTGTGGGCTGGTGGCCAAGGGAATGTGCAATAAAAATTATCTTGAATTATAAGATGTATTTTTGCAATTTATTTAGACATTGCTATCTGAGTTTTAATTATTTATGATAATGCTTCATTGCATCTAAAATAAATAGTTATAGAGATTTAAAAATCAATACTCTAATTAGAAGCTTACTACATATAAATCTGCAAAACTGCAACACTTTAAGTTTGTGGCCAAAACATCCAATAAAAATGCCTCTAGGAATCAGGAAGTTTATGAAATACAGTTCAGATGGCTGTTAAATCCAACATGAGAATTACAGTTGCCGTCTTAGGTGAGGACTTTGGAGAACTTTCCAATCTGCAGCTGTTGATAACTGACCATGCTAATAGCTGCCCCCTTTTCTCTTGATAGGGGGCAAAAATGCTGCTTACTCATGACTCAAGAGGAAAAATCACAAAGAATCTAGAGTCACGCGAGAGTCCCCCATTGAATAATCTCCCATCTAGTGGAGTTCAGAGGGGGGACGTTGACTTCTTTTGTTGGACTTGCTCAGAGTGCATCGCTCTAGATGTCAGCAGCTCTATCACATTCCCATGAGTTCATTCATAGTTTGCAACACAGTATACGAGGCATTATGGAGTTCCCTGTTGCCTGCTGCCTTTGAATCAGTTCTTACTGATAGGGACTCTAGTTGGGGTATCAGATATGGAAAATCTTTATCGGAGCAGACCATCTCAACTTTCTCCCCCAGAGCATCTAGTGGGTTTGGGGTACCAACCTTGCAGTTAGCAGTCCAGTGCTGAACCCACAGTGATGCCAGGGTTCTCCAGTGCTTTTTAATTGATAGCAAGACCATGTGCGAGAATAGAACTGCCCCATAGGGATTTCTAGGATGCAAACTTTATGGCAGCAGAGTGCTGGATGTTTCTTCTGTAGGACTACTAGATAGAGTGCCAAACATCAACATATAGTTCAACTTACAGGTCATTAGAGTTCCTAAGCAAACATTTTGTTCAACTTACAAGTTTTGTTCAACTTACAGGTCATTAGAGTTCCTAAGCAAATATATATTCGGCATCTATTTTGTGATTTTATAGAGAGATAGGTATCAAAGACTTCTTAGAAAATTTGACTTAAAAGATAATGAAAAATGTCCTTGTAATATTTGAAGCCCTCTTGTGTATGTGTGTAGTCAATATCATAAAATAGAGATGGAAAGGAATGTGCAAGAGGCCTGGAAGGGATTGATCAAGGGCAAAATAACCAAGAGAAATGACTGAAACCCAAATGAAGGCTGAACATGATAGTGGGGCCAGAAGAAAGTAAAAGGAAATAGAGGAAAGAATTAGGAGGCAAAGGGCTTTTATAGAGGCCTAAATACAGGCATGTACATATGTAAATACATTTACATTGAGGTAGCAGATGGACACTGGGCCTCCACTCAAGTGCTCCCTCAATGCAAGAACACTTTATTCTATTAAATTGAGATTCCATGATGCTCACCTTCCCAACACAATCACTAAAAACAAATGTGTGCATAAGCAAATATGGTGAAGAAAGCTGATGATACCCAGCTTTTGAAAGGCATAGTGTCTGGGGTCTTAAAGACTTGAAGGTAAACATGTGGCCATCTAGCTCAGAAGCAACAAAGCCCACATGGAAGAGGCACACTAGTCTGTATGACCATGAGATGTAGAAGGGATCAGGTATCCAGCATCAAAAAACAAAAAGATCATATCATTGTGAATGAGGGCGAGTGCATATTGGGAACTCAAAGCCCATCTGGAGGCCCTTACAGAAGGGTTACAGGGAGGACATGAGTCAGTCACAGTGCAGTGTAGCAGTAATGAAACATACAACTTTCCTCTTGTTCTTAAATCCTTCCTCCCTGTCAGTGGTGATACTGGAAGGGTGGACGGGAGGTGGAGTAAGAAGGGAGAACTGATTACAAGGATCTATATTTAACTCCCTCCCTGAGGAACAGACAACAGAAAAGTGGGGGAAGGGAGACATCAGACAGTGTAAGATATAACAAAATAATAATAATTTATAAATTATCAAGTGTTCATGAGAGAGGGGAGACTGGGGAGGGAGGAGGAAAATGAGGAGCTGATAACAAGGGCTCATGTGGAAAGCAAATGTTTGGAGAATGATGATGGCAAAAAAAGTACAATGTGCATGGATGGGCGTATGTATTGTGATAAGAGTTGTACAAGCCCCCAATAAAGCGATTTAAAAATAGAGATGCAATACAAAGTATATATATATCATATTTATTATATACACACATATAAGCTAAATTTGGGGTATGTAGATCTCGCAAAGACAGAGAAGAAAATACAAAAAATAGATTACATTGTTGCTAAAGACAGCACAGCAAAAGAAAGTGCGGTTGAACAGGGAGTTAGGTGGGAGCCACCCTTAAGAAAGCTGACTGATGGGTAAAATGCATCTCTTAGAGAAGTATCATTAGAGCTCTTTCTAGAGCCAAGCAAGATATGAACGAGCCAGGGAAGCGTATTCTTGTTAGGTGGCACAAACGTGCTATAGCTTAAAAATCAAATTAAAAAAAAGCCACTGCCTGGTTCCACCCCAGCTTCATCGTCATGGCAGTGTTTGAAAGTAGCATAGTAGCCACTGTGTCAATCCATCTTGATATTCTTCACCAACACCATCATTCAGAGGCATTGTTGCTTCTGAAATTTTCTCATTATTTGCCAGATTTTTCTTAATTCCTTTCCTTCCAGGATGATAGCAAAAAAAAAGTCTTTTTAAAAATCATAGATTTTTAGGAATATGTTTTTAAAAGAGCATCTGGTTTATTTCTCACTGAAAGCTGGTACTCAGAAGTGAGAAACATGGATCAAGTCAGCACCAAACACAGAGACTATGACAAATTTACTTAATGATAGGAAAATAAGTAAATTTTATTCAAACTCTATATGGCCATTACTTGATATTTTTTAAATAACACTTAAAGCAATGACAGACAAAGTGTGGAAGACATTCTTCTAAGAACCACTATATTTCTTTATGAAATTTTCCAAAAGAAGAAAGTCAAGTTTCTTAGTAAACATGGTATGATTTGAGCTGTTTTAAGCTTTTACATGGGCTTTTCATTTTCTTCTTCCACTATTAACCACAAAACTGGTTGTGTGATTTCAATTTTAAGGTTTGATGAAGGCCAAATTCACCCACAAATCATCTCCTCCCTCCTTGACTTTTAGCTGCAAAAACTAAGTCAGTCTTGGTAGGTGTCTTAGAAAGCAACAGATTTGGAAACTAGAGTTCACTTGAAATGGGTGATAAGATGAAAACATCCTGTATGACAAAATACTAGTCACTGTTTGATTCAAATTTCAGAGAGAAAGTCATTATTTTTTAGTGTAAGCTTGTTCCACCTGTGGAAGACTTACACTAAAAAACAGACTTACACTAAAACAAAACAAAACAAAACACTGTTTATTTATATCTGAAGGCAACTGAAAGAAAAAAAGGAGGCACCTCCCCACCCTAAAACAGAGATAGGGAAAGATTGGGCAGGAAGCATTATTCTAGCAATTCATCCTATGTAGGTGGACAGACCATTAAGATAAAGGCTTTTAAAAATAAATATTGCCCATAGTATTTTGGAGAATGAAGATGGCATACATTTGTTAGATTTTTCTTTTAAATTATTTGTAGTATTTTATTATCTATATGCATAATTTGTTGCTGCACAGCAGTACAGTCTCTCATTTCATCAACAATGTATTCCTAATGTCTATATCCTTGAATAAGGGGCAAAATTGGAAAGATCTGGGCTACTATTAGAAAGTACGGTAGTTGGGACCCACCAGTAAGTCTGCGAGAGAACAGACTTGCTGATCTGCTTCTGTAGATTCCATCCTAGAACACCCTCTGGGGGCAGTTCTACTGTGCTGCACAGCATTGTTGCATCGTCAGATCGATTCAGTGGCAGCCAACAATAACATTCATGAAAGACAACTTCAGTGAACAAGGATCATTTGTACATGACCTCTTGTTTGTCTCATCAAACTCTAAAGGTATTACTTTGATGTCCTGTACCATCTAATGTTATAAACAATTCTGATTTTTCTTTCTTTGTAAATTACTTGTTTTGCCTACCTTGTTATTTTCATAATTATTTTTTTTCATTCTTCACAGTATTGTCATTCATTAAAATATGCCTAAATGTTGATATTTTCTATGCTTTGCAGGTTAACTTTGTTTCGTAGGCTTATTTTGCCAAGAATCACTCCTATAGAATGGCACTGCTCCTATCATTACCTGCGCAACCACTAAAGGTTTGCTATTGAATGAGTGCTCAATAGACAAGCAACCACTGGGTTCTGATTTCTTATTCTACTGCCTAGAACATCAGTTTGTATTAACTTTTGTTACTTCCTATGGTAATGCAACCATTCTGTGCCAGTATTAGCAAAGGAGATTTAGGCAAACCTTTATGAGTAGCTGTCACTCTCCTTTCATGGGCCTCTACTATTTTCTAAGATTTCTTGACAGAGAGATATTGCTTTAATCATCTTGTCAACATAAACAAAAAAAAAACTCATGGTCAATGAGTCAATTCTGACTCATAGCTAGTTTATAGGACAGAGTAGAACTGCTCTTGTGAATTTCAGATAATATAACACCTTATTCAGGTATTAATTTCCATCTTTCTGCTTGTTTTAGTCCAGGTAGACGAGAGAAACAAATCCATAGAAACTCATATGTATATGAGAGAGTTTTATATAAAGGGCAATTGTATATTAAGAAAACATCCCAAACCAGTCCAGTCCAAAACCATAAGTCTGATATTACCCCATATGTCTGATACTGACCTGTAAAGTCCTCTTCAGACTCATGAAACACATGCAATGATGCGGACTGCAGGACAATCAGAGGCCAATGGGATCAATGGCAATGTAAGCATCTCAGCACTGACAGTGGTCTCCACATGGTTTCTCCAGCTAAGGCATTAATATAGTTCCATATGTCTGTCAGTAGAGTGTCTTCCAGGGAGAATTCTTGTCAGTAGAAAGTCTCCAAGGTGGTGAGCCAAAAGAGAAAGTGTCTCCCACCTTCAAGGAGAAAAAACAGGAGTTCCCAGAATTCTCAGGAGAAACCTATGCCCATATAGAAGCCTTATTGGCTATGATTTAATTGAAAAACCAGACTCCACCCCTTCACTCTTAAACCTCTCAAGTCCAAAGTTGACACCACATCATTTCACAAACACACTGCTGAAGGGCAACCTTTTGATTAATAGTTCAACGCATAACCAATATGCCACTAGGACTGCCTCCTCATCAATAGGTTTCTCTTCCCAAGAGGTTGGTCCTATTAGCTGACAAGAAGAAAAGGCAGCACTCAACTATAGGAACAATGGTGAGGAGAGAGCAGGACTGGTCTTGATTCTTTTTGTTAGGCATAAGGTCGCTATGGGTCAGAACCAACTCAATGACACATAATAGCAACATGTTTTATTATTGGGATAAAAGATTGCAACACTAGTTAAAATTGTGCAGGTTCCATGTTGTTGAATTAGGTTAATTTAGGTTAAATTACCACATATGGAAATTGTGTGTTAAAAAAGCTTTATCAAAATCAAACTCACTGCCTTTGAGTCTATGTCCACTCATAATGGCCTTTAGGACAAGGTAAAACTGCTCTGGTGACTTTCCAAGTCTATTAACTATTTACAGAAGTAAAAAGTCCTGCTTTTCTCCAGAGGAGAGGCTGGTGGTTTCAAGTTGCTGAAGGTTAGCAGGCCTATGGGTAACCCCTACACCACCAGGGCGAAATCAACTAATATTGCTATGATCAAATTATTTCTTGACTTTCCCGTATCCCACCCAGCAAGCAATCTAAGGAGACACACCTACTAGTCTGGATGTTTAGCTTTAGCTCAATTTCCTTATAGCCAAGGGAACAACAAGTGATCTAAAATTGACAGCATGTGGGGCATAGGATGCCTGGTAGGACTTTATTAAGGGCAATGTAACGGAGAATAATTACTGAAACCCAAATGAAAACCAAACATGATACTGGGACAAAAGGAAAGTAAAAGGATGTAGAGGAAAGAAGTAGGAGGCAAAGGGCATTTATAGCGCTCTAAATACAGACATATACATATGCAAATACATTTATATGCAATGAGGGAAATAGAACTATATACATATATGTATATGTTAATTAGTAAGTTAGCAGACAGACATTGGGCTTCTATTCAAGTACTCCCTCAATGCAAGAGGTGATACTCAGCTTCCTGACAGGATCACTGAAGACAAAATGGGTGCATATGCAAAGGTGATAAAGAAAGCTGACGGCACATGGCTATAAAAAGATATAGCATCTAGGGGTTCTAAAGGCTTGAAGATAAATAAGCGACCATCTAGCTGAAAGGCCACAAAGTACACATGAAAGAAGCACACCAGCCTGTGTGATCATGAGGTTTCAATGAGATCAGTATAAGGTATTAAGTCCGAAAACAAAAAAATCATATCAATGTGAATGTGGGGCAGTTCACAGTGGAGACCAAAAGCCCATGTATAGGCAATTGGCCATCCTCTTCCAGAAAGGTCACAAGAAAGAGATGAGCCAGTCAGGGCGCAGTATAACACTGATGAAACATGCAACTTTACTCTAGTTCTTTGTTGCCTCCTCCTCCCCACTATCAAGACCTCAATTCTGCCTTACAAATCTGGCTAGACCGGAGGATGTACACAGGTATTGATAAGAGCTGGAACCACAGGGAATCCAGGACAGATAAACACGTGTGGAACAATAATGTGAGCAGTGATACCAGGAGCATAAGTGGGAGTTGAGGGGAGAAAAGGGAGTGAGATCATAGTGCTCTCTATATAATACCCTCCCAGGAGTATGGACAACAGAAACGTGGGTGAAGGGCATCAGAAGTTGGTGTAAAACTTGGAAAAAATGATAAATTATCAAGGGTTCATGAAGAAGGGAGGGTGTGGGAGGGAGGCAAAATGAGGAGCTGATATGAAGGGCTCAAGTAGAAAGAAAATGTTCTAAAAATAATGATGGGAACAAATGTTCAAATGTGTTTGACATAAAGGATGTATGTGCGGATTATGATAAAAGCTGTCTGAGCCCTCAATAAAATGATTTAAAAAATGGTTGGAGTTCAAACTTACTAGCCACTCCACAAGAGAAAAAATGAGGTTGTCTGCTCCTATCAAGATTTGGGGTTTCAGAATCCTCATATAGGATCACTGAAGAAGAGATGAAAATCAGCTTTCTACTGGTGACTTGTAGATTTATGTGTAAAACTCTGTCTTCCTAACTTTCAATCCAGACTATTCATTCTTCTCACGGCTTCCCAGTACTGATCTAAAGATCTGAGGTACCTGCATCTTTAGACTTCTCTGTCTCATGGTATCTACATTTCTAAGTAGAGTTGAAATCATTTCACCTTGAGGCATTTTAGCAACACATCAAACACAATATGACACAACAGTATTTTTTAATTAGTTGTTCCTATCTGAAATCCTTCCCTTTCAACTCTAGTGTCCATGTATGTCATTCAAAGACTTAATTTCTTGTCATTTCTTCCTTTCAGTTACCTTTATTAATTTATTACTTTCTAAGCTTTACATGATTCAGTTTCAACCATGTATTCCAATTCTGCCTTTTTCTGCCAATCACTCCCCTTTTCTCTGTTCACTCACAAATGACTTCCTGCCTCCATACCGCTCTCTCTTCAATGCATGTATCTCATTTTTTCTTAAATCTCATTCTTCTTTTTCTAGGAAACTAATACCCATATTATACAATTCAGTAGTTCAAGCATATATAGAAGAGTTGTGTAACCATCATCACAACATTTAAAGCATTTTCTTCTTTCTTGTCCTTATTTTGTTAGATCACCATTTCCCCTCAATCTCCTCTACTATGCACCCAGGTAATTGCCAATCAAATTATTATCATGATAGATTTTCCTATCCTAGATTTCAGATACAGGAAAACATATAGAGCAAGATAATGAAACAAGCAACAATAAATCAAAAAAGCAATGACAAAGTAAAACAGTAGAAAACCTCCTTGGAAAAGAAAAACAAAATATATAAAATGGGTAAAAATAATAAGGTGATACATTTTAAACTAACTATGTCTGGCATGGTTGACCTTACAGCTCTATTAGCTTGTCTATTTACATTTGTGGCCTATGATCACAGAGGATTCACCAGAAGCTTAATCCATGTGGGGACCCTACAAATGGATTTGGGACTTCAATTATCATTTATAATCTTCTGCAAACAATGTTCACAATTTAAGCTCTGATACCATTCCCTCCTTTGGGTTTGGATTTTGTTATTCATAGTCCTTGGATCTCAGAGAATGGTACACTTATACCATGTTGACTTAGAAGAATACTTGTTTGAAGAAAAGCCTTTAAGACCTCAGATATTATTCTTTCTGCTAGCTGGGCGTCATTTGATTTTTTGACCATACCATACAATAGCACACATTTCTACAGTGATCTCTTAGACTGAGTATTAAGTAAGATGATATAAAAACTAATTGCTTTTAGATTCGGGCTACGTTTAAGTGTGAAACCAAAGCCCATTGATATATCTATTGTGTGTGTGTTTATTTTAGAGACATCATTATAATTTTATTGGAGAACATTATAAATCATACCTACAGGCATAAAGTAATGCTGTTGATTGTATCATGAATTTTGCCAGTGGTATGCAATTTAAAACACTGTTGAGAAAAGAAAAAGTATATATATATATTTTTTTTCTTTTGTATACATATATTTTATACATATACATATATATATATATACACACACACACACTAGCTTTTTAGACCCCAGTGTTGTTATGTCTTATTCTTAAGTTACAGATTTACTCATTACAGTCCCCTACTAAAATATCTTAAATTGTTTCAAGAAAAATCTTTTTTTTCAGGGGGGGGACATTACTGTCCTCTGGTGGTCGTGGGGGCTACCCAGCCTTGCTTCTGGAGAGTCGCTGCTGGATTTGAACCACCAAGCCCATGGGCTGCAGTCTCGCACTCAACCACTATGTCGCCGGGGCTCAGTCCGAAAAATCTTAAAGAATGTTGGTGTCTTCATAATCTGTCCATCATTTATGTCTAACCCACAAAACAAAACAAAAACCAATACCCACAGTGTTCAAAGCTATTTTTTTTTTCTCCTAGCAATCCAATATGACAGAGAAAACTCTCAATGGGGTTTTCAGTGCCAGGAGCCTTTAGGGAAATTGACTACCTCATCTCTTCCCCAGAGCAGCTGGTAAGTTTGAGTTATTGATCAGGTCATTAGCAGTGCAATGCTTCACCAACAATAGCACCATAGCTTCTTTGATAACATTAACTTTTCATAAATCATATATTCTAGATACCCACACTCTTCACTGTTTCCTAAATAAATCAGAGATGTTCAATTCTGTGCTTTTGCAAACGAGTAAAGGTCTGTGTTTTTTCAATTCAAATAACCTCAGAATTATCAAAAAACCTAGTGCTCCAGGAAAATCCAACATAAAAAATACACTTTTTTTTCGAATCTTTAGCTCTGATAACACATAAGTGGTGCTCTGATAACATTTAATTACAGCTTATAACATGTAAGTACTTTCATATGTGTTTCTCTTTAAAAAGTCCAACTGAACCCACTTCCTTCATGTAAATTCTAACTCATAGTCACCTTATAGGCAGACTAGCTTTGCTTGTTAGGGCTTCCCAAAGGAAAAATCTTCATGGAATAGACAGGATCATCCTGGTCCCCTGTGGCGGTCATGTGCTTATGTTAATTTTATGATTGAAATGTAGGGGTGGAGTCTAGCCTGTTAATCTGGAGATAGCCATTGAGTAGCTAATGAGGCCTCTGTGTGGGCATGGCTTTCTCCTGATATGTCTGGGAAATCTCACGATATTTCCCTTGTGGAGATGAGAAGCTATCTCCCTGGTTGTTGGGGGTTAGTCTCAGAGACGATGAATTACGGACAAGATGGCAGCATCTAAGAAGCTGGAGGAGCTGGCGGAGAGACCACATACCCTTGCCCTGATGGAACCAGACCTCTGAAGGTGGGGCGGCCACATGGAGACCTCTGCCAGCGATGAGTTGATTCTGCTGTTGATGGACCCTGAGCCCTGGAAGTGAGGAGCCATGTGGAGACCCCTGCCAGTGCCAGGATTCTGCACCCACTGATCTGTGACTTTGTGAGTCAGAAGGAGACTTTATAGATTGATTTTGGGCCTATAGGTTAATATTGGACTTATGACTTTGAACTGGACTGGGCTCAATTTCCTGTTCCTCTTGTATATAAACCTTTTCCTTATATCTTTATGCGTGTCTATGAAATTTGTTCCTCTAGTCTACCTGGACTAACACATCCCCTGAAGCAGTCAGTGGTTCAACAGCCAGACATGCAGCCAGACATGCAGTTCGCAGCCACTGTGAGCACTTTTAATTTTCTCTGTGTGTGTGTGTGTGTGCATACATGCTTCAAAAAATTCATTAGAAAATTCCATATTTTAAATTCCATTTTTCCATGAACTTTTTGAATTATATACCCCACATAGAGTGGGTCTTCTTGCTGTTGGTCTATTTTTTGAGCCAAAATAGCTCCTAAGGATTTGTATCAATTCATCTTAGTATTTTATATCAATCAGCATTATCTTGAACATGTAAAAGAGGCTAAATACATATGTCCCTTAGTGAATTAGAATTGATGACTGCTTTTAATTTAATATTGGATAATTGCCTCAAAATTCATAATAGGTACATCATTTGATAAAAGCATGTCTGAAACACATTACTGAGAATTGTCTATTTTAATTAGTGAATGAAATTTTCATATCACACATGCAAATCAGATTCATTTTTCCTCACATAGGTTAATACTTCCATCCAAAAACCTATTGTGATTACACTGAAACAAATCATAATCAACCATTAGTTCTAATCACAAATAGAGTCCATAATGTTTCTTCTTGTCAATTCAATTTTACTTTCTATAACCCACACCTCTTCACTTGTAGTCTTTGTAAATCAAGTTCACAATTGACAAACTTATTTCTTTGCTGGAAAATAACATTGCTGCTAAACAAGAGTGAATCAGGATTAAGTATTGATGAAATGTTTCATTAAAACATAAAATAACATTATACATACTGCTGCTCAGTAATACATGATTGTCTCTGCAATTTGGTTTTAGGAGGGAAAATCATTTTTTTTAAATTTCTGGTTATTCTATTTTGTCAAAATTAAGTCATTATAATAGGTGGATTTAATAAGAATTGCTATTTCATAAACCAATGTGAAGTTACTTTACTATGGTCTTACTCTAATAACTACTCACAACTACACAGTTGGCAAAATTTAACTGGACAGTAAATGTGAAAGAAAAGAAGCCTACCCACAAAATATTGATGGAACTTGACAGACTTCAACATATTTTCTTTCAGCTGGACAAGTTTCTCTTATTGTTTCCAGGCTTTAAAATCAATCTTAGTATAGTACTAGGTCTTAAAATATGTCACTTCACTTCTTTACTGAGATATACACTTCACTTTCAGTTGAAAAAGTTTTGGTTTTAATGTTTTCTGATGTGAATGATAGCTGATTTAATTGCTATAAAATGATACCACCAAAAGAAGTAAAACTGTATAAAAACTAGAGGACATTCCTTTTCTGGACATTTCTTATTCTTCTTAAGGAAAATATGATATAAAGCTAAAAGATACTGCACAAAAGAGGAATGGTGGTGCAGAAATTCAGTATACTTGTTTTTAACATTGATTAGAACAAAGACGATGGATTTAACTGACCCATGCCAAATATTAATTCAATTGAGAAACTGCTCTCTGCCAAACATCAGTTCTCCTGAGAATCTCTAATGAATCCACAACTTGTGCCTTTATTACATACGAGACCATCCTTTCATTTTGTAGTATGCATACTCTGACAAATGCATTCTTTGGCATCCAATGTACAAACTAAGATGGTTGTATTGAGTGGATTTTTTTCACAGCCAAACAACTTATCAATATTGAAGACAGAACCTTATTTGGCTTATAATTTTGACATGGACACAGTGCTCCTCAATTAATCTTTTAACAATGTATCTTTCCCCACCAAAAGTACACTTAAAAAAACTGAAGAGAAAGAAAAGAGGCTGTACGATAATGGTTACACTATGTCACTCTGATAATTAAAAATGAATGAATATAGAACTCCTTGATTCTCAGCAGCAATCAGTAGGACCACTTGGGTTTGTTCATGTGAATATGTTAAACATCTGTTTCTAGTAAATTCTATCATTATTAGTCTTTAAAAGTTTAATGGTGCCCAAACTCCCATAATATGAGTCACCAAGAAACAGAGGAAAACAAGTTGAAATATATAATAATTTTCCCTTGTGACTGAGTCTTATCCTAGAGCTGGTAGACTGAATTTGAACTTCTAGTTTCCTAAACTATTCAAATAAACTGCTGCATGTTAAAGCAGCAGAAAGAGACTAAGACAAGTCTCTCAGATGACTAGCTTTTATCATTTTTTTCCTCTGTCATGAGAAAGGTTTTTGTTTGTTTTTTTAAATACATGTGAGCCAATTTTTTTCATTATGGTTTAGTTTTGCCATAACTTAAATGGCTTATTCCTATTATATATGGAAATATAAGATGTTTAAGGATTACACTTTTTAGGATAGCTTACCATTGAAATTTATAAGATTAAAAAATACAAAATTCAGATCAAGGTAAACAAAACAAAAACTCTCACAACCAACCAAATAGACAAGATCAATGGAGAGAAGATTGACATTGTCAAAAATTTCATCTTAGGGGCTGAGCTCGGGTGGTGTAAGTGGTTGAGTGCGGGTCTGCGGCCCGCGGGCTTGGCAGTGCAAATCCAGAGGCAGGGCAGCAACTGGGTAGCACCCACGACCACCAGAGGCAATGATGCCCACAAAAAAATTTTTTTTCATCTTAATTGTGTCTACAATCAGTACTCATGGGTGCAGCAATGAAGAAATCAAACAACCTATTTCAAGGCCTTTTAAAAATGTTACAGAGCAGAGCTGTTACATTGCGGTCTAAGGTGTACTTGACCCAAGTCATGATGTTTCCAACCATCTCTTATGCATATAAGCAGCCGTGGTGGTGTAGTGGGCTACACATTAATGCTAACTGCAAGGCCAGTAGTTCAAACCCTCTAGTAGCTCCACATGGGAAAGATGAGGCTTTCTGCTCCCATAAAGACTGTTGAAATTCCAGAACGTCAAAAGGATAGTTCTACTGTTCTTAATAGTGTTGCTATGGGTTGGAATTAACTTGATGATAGTGAGGTTTTTTTTATGTCAGTGAGATTTTTATTTATTTTTTTCACATATGCATGTGGAAGTTGAACAATTAAAGGTGCAGAAGGATTGTTACATTTGAACTATTATGGTGCTATCAAAGAATATTAAAAGTGCTGCGGACTGCCAGATTAAGAGATAAAATTGCCATGCAAGTACAACCACCATGCTGGCTCTTGGAACCAAGAGGCTCAGTGAAAATTAGTACAACTTTCTATGAGCTCGAGCTACACAAAGACTGCAACAATGAACTTTGTATATAATAAAAATTGTGAGGCTGGAACAGGGTGGTCAGTATTTCCTTTTGTTGTGCATTGAGTAGGACTTGGAACTAACTCAACAACACCACCAACAAGAACAACATCAGAGAAAACCTCCTTGTAGGATTGAAAGTTAAAGAGAGGTGGGGAACAGTCTGGAATGCTGGTAGGGGTGATCAATCACTTCAGTTTACGTGTTGAGTAAAGGTGGAGAGATGCAACAATGCAGAGAGAGGCTGAGTTTGGACATTATCCACTGGCCTAATCCATAGAAGCTAGTAACACTAGAGAAGATGGAGGGACAGAAGATCTGAAGTTTAATATGTCGTGTAGACACTGAATCTATGTGCATAAGTTATTGATGAGAGTCCGGGAAGAGGCCAGTTAGTATGAGATGCTGGAAGGTATTACCAAGTTTGCTGTTGGCTTGACCAGGGCTGAGGTGACCAGAATCCAACTGGCTGAAAAGAAGATGTTTGACTGTGCGGGTTGAGGTACACTGATATAATTTTGATAGACTACAGTAGACTTGACTTTGCTTGTTGATGTAGATGCTCAAAGTTCCAACTGGAATGAAGATTCTTCACATAAAGAATATGCTCGTATTTGCTGAGTATTGGGTTGATAGGGCTGGGAAATTTGAAAACTGGATATCTAAAATGAGGAGGTATGTGTGAAATAAAGGCATGACGTGTTTGGTTTATGAAACACTGCATAGTTCTGTGCCCTTCTCACAATTGCTTATACCCGAGTCTTTTCATGCAGTCACTGTGTCCTTTCACTTTGTGGAGAGCCTTCCCTTCCTTCTTGGCTCATCCACTTTACCAAGCATGATGTCCTTCTATAGGGACTGGTCTCAGCTGCTAACCTGCCTGAAGTGTGTAAGAAGTCTTGCCATCCTTGTATCTAAGAAGCATTCTGACGCTTCTTCCAAAACAGATCAGGTAGTTCTCTTAATAGTCCATGGTGCTTTCAATATCCTTCTTTATCATAATTCAAAGCCCTCATCAGTGTACACCTTTCACACGCATCTGATGCAATGGAAAATACCATGACTTGGATCAGGCACACCTTTAGTTCTCAAAGTAACATCCTCATTCCTCCATTCTCATGAGAGTTCTTGTGTAGCAGATTTAACTAATGTAATGCTTCTTTTTATGTCTTGACTGTTGCTTCTGTGAGCATTGATTATGGATCCAAGGAAGACAGAATCCTTGACACCTTCAACCTTTTCTACATTTATCCTGATGTTTCTGAGTGGTCAGTTGTGAGGATTTGGGTCTTTTTTCCACATTGACTCATGATCCACAATGAAGAATTCAATTAATATTATGATTATTTAAGACTATAATTCTTGATGTTTATCAGCAAGTGCTTCCAGTCCTCCTCACTCTTAGTAGGCAAAGTTTTGTTATCTGCATATTTCAGGTTGTTAAATTTGATCCCATACCATTCTTCATATAATCCAGTTTCTCTAAATTATTTTATTAGAATATAGAATAAATGAGTAAGACTGGACACAACCCTGATTTATACCCTTCCTGAGTTAAAATCACTCAAGATTCCCTTGTTGTGTTCACACAAATACCTTTTGATCCATGTATATGTTCTTTATGAGTCCAGTGATGTGCTTTGGGATTTCCATTCTTCTCAAGGCTATTCATAGTTTGCTATGATTCACATAGTTGAATGTCTTTGCATAGTCAATGAAACACAAGTAATATTCTGCTTTCAGCCAAAATCAATGTGACATCAGCAATAATATCCTTTGTGCCATGTCCTCTTCTGAATCAGACCTAAACCTCTGATACTTCCCTGTCAGTATACTGCAGCAACCATTGCCCAACTTTTAATTGGATTGTTTTTTTCTTATTGAGGTACCACAGAAGTCTATATATTTTAGTAATTAGTTCCAGGTCCACTGTTATTGCTCATTTTTTTCAATCCATAGGCTCTCATTTTACTTTCTTGATCAAGTATTTTGATTCACATAAGTCATCTATTTTGTCTTCCATGTGTGTACTTACTTTATTATATTTGGTAGACTGCGTATGCCCTGCAAGAGGACTTTTAAGTTTGCTTCAACTTTTCATTGATGGTCCTGAGAGTTCTGAGGTGTATGCTTAGGTTTCTAATTGTGCATGGGGTGTATAGATCATGAATGGTGATAAAAGTTTGAATGGAATACAAATAAGGGTTAAAATGCTCTAGTTTGGGGTATGTTCAAATTGTTATTCTATTGAACATTAAAGTGAGTCATCTCAGAAGCAGGAAGGGAAACCCTGAGATCATCAAAATGATAAGAGCCACCAGCAGATCATGTGAAAAATCCCTGCCAGAAGTGACAGAGGCACAGAGACACCAGAGACCTTAGCACCACGTACAGAGCACCATGTGGGTTGAAGTCAAAGGACTGCATGGCAGAAAGGTAGAATACAAGAAAGAGACTTGTTTGCCACTATAGTTAAGAATAAATGTTGCCTACAAAAATGTATGTATCCTTAATTTTTTTCTCCAGTGAATTGTTTTAACCTGGTACCATTCCTAATAAACCCTCCTAATTATGAGTATTACCTGTGAGTGCTCCATGACCATTGAAATGAAGGATCAAACCTAGCATAGAAGCAAAGTTCTGTGGGTGTCATGGTTTGTGTTAGAATGCAGTAAAGAGAGCTGGAGGGAGGTTTGAGCTCAATTCTCTTTTTCTTTGTGGAGTCAGTGCCGATTAGACGTGGGCCGCATGCTTTCTCCATAATAGGTAACAAATCGTCTTCACTTTTGCTATTTAGGTATTAATATTAAGAGAATAAATTCATGAGCTAGCAACTTTAATGGGGATCAATGAGGTGGACTTTCTTGTGTTTTTTATACATTATGGATTCATGAATGGCTTTGATGTGTTTTGATTTTCTTTTTCTTTTTGACACTTAAATTGTCTCATATTAAGCCATAGAAAATCTCTTCAATATGCTTTTATGTCCTTTTGATATGAGGTCTTGGTATTTGAATGTTTCTTTTGATTTGGGGTACAAGCTCTCCCAAACTCAGCTAATTGCTATCAAGACCAAACCTGAAACTAGGCATTTCTCCAAAGATCCTTAATTATTTTTTAAGATAAATGTTTTTGAAGACCTTAACTTGTTCATTGTTTCTAGACCTTTTTTTTAGGCATACCTGCAAAATACACACTTTTTCAAAAGATAAAAACAAGATAATATCTTGGATTCAAGTTTCGATGGTACATTTTTGTTAACCCTCTGATTTTATTTCTTTTCCAAGATGCTCTCCTGGTTCAATGCTTAAATGCTTGACTCATAACTAAAGGTCAGTGGTTTGAATTCACCATCCTCTCCATAGAAGAAATACATGACAGTCTGTTTTTGTAAAAGTATGGTCTTGGAATTTCTATGAGTCAGTTAAATGGTATCCTATAGAGTTGTTATTAATTAGCGTCTATTTAATAGTAGCACACATTTCTTTCCAACTACTCTCAAAATCTTGGTTCCTAATATTAAAATAAGTTTTAATTCACTTTAAATATATTTATATCTATAATTTATATCTATAATGCTATATACAATATTATTCTTATTATATATACATTCTTATTCAATACACATACATATTACATATACATTTGTATACAATACATTAATTATGA
Organism: Nesogale talazaci; assembly: GCA_004026705.1. NCBI lineage: Eukaryota > Metazoa > Chordata > Mammalia > Afrosoricida > Tenrecidae > Nesogale > Nesogale talazaci. The sequence continues at coordinate 52,874 of PVJH01004101.1, read as the reverse complement.
GTTTCAAACATTCATTGAAAATGTGATTTTATTTCCTTTTCTACAATCTTTTGAAGTCCAGCATGGTTATGCATTGGGTTGTAATTTTTAAGAGTCAAAGTGTGAAACCACTAGCCACTTCATGAGAGGAAGGTGGGACTTCCTATTTCTGTACATAGTTACAGTTCTGGAAACTCACAGGTGGCAGTTCTGCCCAGTCCTATGATGCCAGTGTGAGTCAGCATCAATTCAATGGCCAGGAGTTCGATGTGTATGTGTATCAAGGCTTTTATTATAATTAGCAGTAAGTCTACCTAACTTATCTGGTTTGCTGTCTCATATTCCCATCAGAAAGGGGTATGCCAACAAAATATCATTGCAATGCTTTATGCAGGTCATTTCTTTGGTTTGCTTATAATTATTATTTTTCTTCTTTGTTTTAAAAATTACATAAAACCTTTACTTTGTTTCAAAGTCAAAATTATATTTCAAGTTATATTCACATTTTCCTTCTTTTATAACTAATTTATTTTGATTAATTTTCACTATCCCTTTTTAAAATATAAAAATATACATATTTGTCTTTATATAGATAGATCCTATATATTTATGTGTATATGATATATATGTAGTATACATATATTGTACTTTCCTGCACAAAAATAAAGATTATGATAAACTGTTATATATCTTGCATTTCCCCTTAGTATTTTACCATAGACATTACTCCCATTTAATATACCATGATCTTTCTACTTTTTTGCATTACTATTATAGCTCTGCTGTTGTCCATAGGTGATATGGAGTTGGTTCTGAAGAGCTGCTTATGAAGAGTCACTTACAACTTACAGTGACTATATTCATTACAGAGAAAAATGTTTCTTGTTCTCATGACATCTTGATCATGAATGTATCAATCTCCCTCCTTTTTACTGACCTTCTGGTTTACCAAGCATGATGTTCTTCCCCTGGGAATTTGCTTTTGGAGAACATGCCAGAAATCAGTAAGGCAAGTTCTACTGCCTCTTTTCAAAGGAGGATTCTGTCTGCATTTCATCCTAGACAGACTTGCTTATCCTTCTGGAAGTCTATGGTATATACTGTACTATTGTATGCTCAGTCAATTGTCTCTGGATGAACATTTGAAACATTTCTAGTCTTTTTAAAAATTTCAATAGTGTCACAAGAAATCACCTTCATCCATAGATTTTCTTCCACTGAAACATCAGGACAACCTCCTAAAAGTAAAATCTCAGAATCAAAGTGCTATGCAGTGTGATTGCCAAATTCCTCAGTGATGTTATGCTATTCCATACCCTTATCAATAAAGTGTGAGAGTGTCTACTTTTTTATGACCTACAGGAGAGTTTATTATAAGCTGTAATTAGTTATTTCAATGAGAACAGTGTGAACTAATAGCTTAGTGTAGTTTTAACTTGCATTTATCTTATAATTGTGAGGATAAACATTTTCTGTAAGCTAAAAGACCAGATACATTCCCCAACCTCCTCTGTCATGTCCAAAGGTAATTATTAATCCAGTTACCGCCTCTATATATTTACCTATGATAGATTTCATACACTGAAAATAATACAAAACACAAAGAAATAAAAACACACAACAGCAATCACAAATACAACTGAGGTCCACTACATTTCTTTGAAAGTTACCCTCTTGACCTCCAGTATAAATGATGGTGGCCATTGGGAATGATGACCTAGTAAATTATGAGATAGATTCAAAATGAGATGAATGATTTCATTTTTATAATTATTGCTTTGTATGTGCCATTTTGTTATGTAATTCTCTGACCATTTAAACTAATTTTATAGTGAATGGAACTGTGCAAATGAAAATCAAGGTAAAGAATCAATCAGGGAAAACTGGGTGATATGAGCATATTATTTTTAACCTTTGGAATACTCTCCCTGTGGAAGTGGGGAAAGAGCATCACTACTTTCATTTCTCAACAAAGTCCCTCATAGAAAAGCTAATTTATGAATGTAAATCAGTTGGGAAATACAGTGCAACAGTAATGAAAATAAGAATGCATTTTTGATGATCTGAGATTGGAAATACAGATATCGTATACTCAACTGCATAACTGTACAGTTATAATTATAGTTCCCTAAACACAACGCTCTTTATTAGCCAACTCCACTTCTTTTGGTATGATGAAGTCAGACCTCCTCCTTTGCCTTCAGGAGGACACAAATGATATGATTCTTGACCTCTGGCCAATTGAATGATTATAGCTCAACTTCTACAGAAGAGCAAAGAAAGGAATGAAAACAGAAGTGACTACTTCTGAGAAGTCTCATCAGGCAAGCAAAAGGGAAGGTTCTGTGGGGCTTGATAGGTCAAGCTTCTAGGATACACACATTCAACTCAAAGGTAATTGGAAGCACGTAAATTCATTTGTGCACTAGATACAATGAATTGCAGTTTATTTTGCATTTTGTTTTCTCACTTTACTGTTATAAACTCAGCTAAACTAATTTGCTTATATATATTTAAGTTCTTCTTGAACCTAACGGTGGAAGCCACAGAATGTTAGATGCAAGTGAACATAACTACTCCGCCATCACTTGGCTGCCAACTTTATAAAGGTTGCCATATTTACAAATACTCTTAGTAAGAAATCAGACCTGTAAATGTGATGCTCCTGTCTTCTCTAAAACTTGCATAAAATTTTACCAGAGGCAAATTCATGAATTCTCAAATAGCAGAATTTATGTAACTCCCCATCAAGTTCAAAACCCAAGAGTACTCTGACCCAAGCCTAAAGAAAATCTAAAAATGAAGTCATATTGCCACTCCAACAGATGCAGGTACAGGAAACCATGATGCTTACAATTCGCTCATGTAACCATGAAGGAAGGAGCCCTGGTGGCCTAGCATTTTGATCTGCAAGGTTGCCAGTTCAAAAGCAAGTCTTGTAACGAGCTATTGTCTCAGAAACTTACAGGGACAGTTCCAGCCTGTGCTGAGTTGGCACTGACTCATTGGAAGCAAGTTGGTTTGGGGGGGTTAGGATACAGGGATCAGTGTCTACATTAAATGCAAATATGTTTTTCTTAAATAACAATGATTTCAACAATCCCATTTGTGATACCGTTTAGACTAGCAAATCACTAATATAATATATGGAAACCTATTTTTTGCAAATGCATTGTACATAAATGAAGCAAGCTTCTAGATGAAAGATATATCCAAAATATTTTTAATACCTCTTTTTTTCACATTAAATTCTTGATAAACATTCAGGAAGTGAAATTTCCTGATGAGGACAACTTCCCCCTAGGGTATAGCTTAATTTAATGAATACATGATATGTTTAACTCATTAAAACTACACTAAATATATCATGAGGCCCCTGGATGGTAACAATGGTTCATGTGCAAGGTGGTTAACAGTAAACATTGCGTATTGGAGTCCATCCAGAGTGCCTTCAAAGAAAGCCTCACTGACCAACTTCCAAATCTTTACTGTAAACTATGTGGAGTACAATTCTACTCTGACATACAGGGGATCACCGGGAATGTCCATGGATTTGGTGATATCTCATTTGTGTGCGTGTGTTTATTTACATTAAACTAAGTCTATGTCATGGTGTTTTATGAGACATAAAAAGTAAAACTTGTCATTGCTTTGATTATTTTTAGAAAATTTGTAAATCATCAAGTTCCTTAATAGCATATTTATTTTGAAATTAAACTGAATAGTGGTATTTTTATTTTGAAATTAATAGGCAAGCATTTCTACATTTATTCACACAGGGATTTTTCAGTACCTTATTACAATATTTGTTTCCATTCTAATTATCCTATATTAAGATTTTTTGATTAACACTGGACACCAAAGGAGCAACACATCCACAAAGACCTCTTGCAAGAGTAATTTTGTACAGGCAGAGACAACTTTTCAGATAGCCTTAATTATCTCGCAAATCATTTGATTTGTTTATCTTTGGGCTTTAGACCATTTCAGGTGCTGTGCAGAATGTTTGCCTGTAGAAGTCAAGAGTGGATGGAGACAGGAAGAAGGCAAAGGAAGCCGCAGCAAATCCAGCTGTGGAGTCAGCCTGAGAACATTTCATTTCTTCTATTAGTTTTTCTGCTCAACTGCCCTTCTAGCTACCTCTGAGGATTTTCAAAGTGCATGCTAGTTGTTAAAAGGACAAAGAACTCAAGTGTTCTGTGGGAAGAAGTGTTTGGCACTGACCAAGATTCTAAAGTAATTGTAAAAGCATTTGCTTCTGCACAGATCATTTAAGTGTTCGAATATCATGCTACTACAAAATAATTATCTAAAATGAGGTAATATGCTGTAGTACACTGTATAGCCTAAAAGCAATTAAGAAGGAATATACTTTCTTCCCTTATATTAATAAGACCGAGCAAAATATAAAGAAATAAAAGCCTGGAGTATATAACAACTCCTAAGGCAAATTGAAAGAAATTAAGAAAGAATTCATTGTATTTTTGAGACAAAGCAAAATGAAATGAATTGTGACAACATGATATAAATCACAGGATAATATCACATCTTAATAACCAATGCTGAGCAGAAGAGAGAATTCTGTGTTGATTTACCGTGCAGAAAATGTGACATGACAGAAGACCCTTCACCAGCCAAATCTTTACATACTAGTGCTGTCAGTCATGCTTCCTCCGGAGTATGTGACTGAGAAACCGTCCCAGTCAGGATGTACATGCACTGAGCAAAGTTAATGCTCTCATGTTCCACTACCCTGAATCAAAACACCAGTGCCAGTTTTTTTATTCAGCTATATAAGCCTACAGCTAATTATCATGTGCCAAAAAGGCTGCAGAAAGTATAATCTATTAGCAATAACTTGTGTCTAACAATATAATTGCATCTGGAATAATGAAATGTTCATTTTAGTATCAAAATTAATAATGTTATATCAATGTCATTAATAATTAAGGATTCTTTTTATAACATCACATCATTAATAAAAATGGCATTATGAACAATTCTATTAATATCAACAATAATAAAAATAATATCACATTGTCTTTCTATAGTCACAATTTTACCAGGATAATGAAAATGCTATGCACATATTGGACGAGATTCTGCTGTGCACAAGGTAAGCAGTTATGAAAATATATTAACTCTGAGATAAACAAATTATTCTTTGTGTTCCTAGAGAGTAATTTGTGAGTGTAAAAATTCATCACTGCACACTTATAAAACACATGAAAACCCTGTTTAAAGTATACCATACCTACCATGGCAGGAGGAGAATGCTAGTATTTGGGATGATAGGGGCTTGGGGTTACAGAGATTTTACTGTGTTATTTCTTAGTGCAGTAACAATGTTTCTTATTTGACTATCAGTGTATGGATTTATTTTATATTAGCCTTCAAAAGAAGTATATGCTACACATACTTTTGGAATGTATTCACTATTTTGTTTTTTGTTGGTTCATCTCCATGTCTTTCCAGAGAATCAAATGTCAGCTAGCTAAAATTATATTTAGAACCCTGGTAAAGCAATGGTCACAGCGCTGGGCTTCTAACTAAGAGATCGTAGGTTCAAAACAACCAGTGAAGAAAAAATGGCACTAGACCATACTGATGTATAGAATTGGAAAACTTAAAGTATAGCATTCCTTTGGCCCATCAATATCCATAAGTTGAAATGGACTCAACAGTGGGTAGATGGGTAATTTTTTGTTTATCCAAGTTTTCTCTAACTTACCAATGGATTCTAACATGTAAAGAAACTTGTAAGTAGATACGGTATTTTAAAAAAATAGTACAGCCATTCCTATTTTAAAAAATTATCTCTGAATACTTTTACTTACAACAGGAAAGCTAAACTGAATAGTGTAGCAAAGACTTCCTGGTCCTCCAAGTCAAATATGTGACACTGTACCTTAAAAAGTTAACCAAACCTTGCTATAAATGAGAAGCAGAAAATGTTTTTGACACACACAAAACATACAGGTAAGAAAATAAGGAAAGGGGGAACCCATTATAAAGATCTGCATATAACCTTCTCCCTGGAAGAGGGATAACAGAAAAGAGGTTGAAGAGAGGTGGCAGACAGTGTAAGAAATGACAAAATAATAATCAATTATAAATTTTCAAGGGGTCATGAGGCAGATGGGAGTGGGGAGGGAGGGAAAAAATGAGAAGCTGATACCAAAGGCTCAAGTAGAAATCAACTGCTTTGAGAATGATAAGGGTAACAAATGTATAAATGTGCTTGAAATACAATGAATGGACGGATGGATGGATGGGTTGTGATAAGAGTTGCACGAGCCTCCAAGAAAAGGATGTTTTTTTAAAAGAAAGAAAATAAGGGGAAAAAGAAATCAATAGCATTTCATCAAGAATCTCAGGTTCACATTTTATATTTTGCTAATATGTGAGAATAGTAAACTGTGGTTGTGTGATTCTTTGTGATTTTGCCATTCTTGTCAGAATGAGTATACATGTATAATTTTAATATCAATTCTGGGAAAGTGCTGAATGCAGGTAAGATAAATTCATTTGTTAAATAAATTTGTACAACTTTAGGGTTAAAAAGAATTCATCTTAAAATAATAATAGTGATTTATTCTTTGTTTTGCTTACTATCTAATATATTTCATGGTCATTCATCTGTATTAAATTACTACCTTTTAAGAAGTCTCCATTTGTTTTAAAATATTTTATTGTGAAATTTTTAAAATATAAACAAAAGTAGACTGAACACTTGAATCCTCATGAGCATGTTAACATATTGCAACCTTTTTCAATTTATGGCCAATCTTATTTTATCTGCAAATCCTGTCCCATACCATATTATTTTGAAACAAATTATCATTTCATCCTTAAACATTTTAGTAAGTTCCTCTAAAGGTAAGCACTCTTTCTTTAACATATCTCAGCATAGGTGGTCAAACACTACACTGCCAACCTAGCCACCCATCGCTCAAGTGAAAGATGAGGGAGTCTTTGTCCATGAAGATCTACAGCCACAAAGCACCTGAGGAGCCTCCCAACACACTTCAGGCTAGGAGTGGAAGCTCCTGGAATTCCATCAGGACCAGTTGTGTTATCGTCAGAGAAGGCAGCAAACAGACCTGGAGTTTTGTTTGTTGGTTGTTTGTTTGTTTGTGGTTGTTATTATCCCCTCCCTTTTATTCAATATTTTATTTTTGTTTTGTCTCCATTATTATTGGTTTGCCTATTTTTATAAGATAGACATAGAAGCAGGTACAAGGAGAAAGTAATGGGACCAATAGTCCTGCAAGGCCTTAGAGGGAGAAGGAGGTTGGGGAAGGGAGCAGTGAGCAAACAATGGCATAGATAGGGGAACAACTAGGGAATTAAAATTAACAAAGAGAGGGACATAGAGATCCTGGGGGTGTTGGATCAGCAGCATCTAGTTGAGAGGAATTCCTACCAGGTGGGAGAAGGGTAAGTATAATGGTGTAGCAGGAGGAAGGTAAAAGGAAACAAGAAAGATCTAGGAAGCAAAGCTATGGATAGAGATATAAGCATAGGCATGTACACATGTAACTACATTAATTTATAAAAAGTACATATAAATATATATACATATGCTATGTACATATGCTATGTACATGTATTTATATGGCAATGCACTGAGATAGTGGATGGACTTTGGGCCTCTGCTCATACCCTCCTTCAATATAGGAACACTTTGTTCCAACAAACTGGCATTCTGTGGTGCTCATCCTCCTGGGATATAATTGCTGAAGACAAAATGGATGCATAAGAAAATGGAATGAAGAAAGAACATAGTGCCTAGCTATCAAAAGATACAGTATCTGGGGACTTAAAGGTTTGAAATTAAACAAGCTTCCCATCTAACAGAGAAGCAACAATCCCACATGGAAGAAGCAAAGCAACCTGTGTGATTATGAGATGTCATTGGACCCATCCAATGGTAACAGGCATCAAAGTATCTATAACAAACAGACAAACAAACAAATAAGCATATTATTGAGAATGATGGTGGTCAGAGCAGAGACCCATTATCATGACTCCATTTCTGATTTTCACTGTGCTCTAGACCAGAGTATGTGAACAGGTACAGATAAGAGATAAGAGCTCTGGGCTGAGCCCCGGTGGTGTAGTGGTTGTGCGTGGGACTGCAGCCTACTGGGACGGAGGTTCAATTCCAGCAGTGGGGCTGGGCCTCCTACTCCCACCACCGGAGAGCAGTGATGCCCCCCACCCCCCAAATAAAGAGCTCTGGAACAAGGAATCTAGAAACAGGAATAGGAGGAATGTAGGGGGAAGACCGGAAAAGGAAGGGAGAGATGGGAGAAAGGGGCGAGTGGTAAACAACGGATCACAATGATCAACACATAACCACTCCCACCCCCAGAAAGAGAATGAATAACAGAAAACATGGGGGGAGGGGTTGGTGTAAGATATGAAAATAATAATAATCTATAATTTATCAAGGGGTCACAAGGGTGGAGGTGGGGAGGAGGGTCCAAAGATAATGTTTAGAAAATAATGATGGCAATATATGTACAAATATGCTTGACACATTGATGTATGGATTGTCATAAGAGCTGTAAAAGCCCCTAATAAAATGATCCTTTAATAAAATAATAACTTAAAAATATTTGTGATACAAAGAACAGAGAAGGAAATTCTATTTTTGTCTTGTAGGGTCACTCTGAGTTAGAATTGGCTCAATGGCCATCAGTATTTCTTGTTTGGTTTTGGTTCCAAAGAAACATTATTACATCTAAAATTGAAAAAAAAATTCTAACTATCTCAACTGGTGCTTAAATTTTAAATTCTCTATAGCAAAGTTTTTTGTTGTTGTTGTTCTTTAACTTGAAATCTAAAGAAAGTCTGCAAATTTGACCATGGATTTGAATAACCACTCTATCAGACAGTGTGCATTGGAAATTGGACTAATGAAGATATAATTGAGCTAAAATTGAACAACCTATCATTTGTTCTCCCTTTTTACCCACTTTAAATTTTTCCTAGTTTTTAACATGCTTTGTTATCTTTTCTCCCTGTTGCATTTTGTGCTGTTTATGGACTTTTAATGTTAGGTGGGGTTTGTTTGGGGTTTCTTCTTATGGTATGCTCTACTTTTTACAAAATCCAGGATAGGCAATTCATGGAAACATTAATTGCATCGGTAATTTGGCGGGAATATGGAGAGTTGGAGAAATGGGGAATTAGTCATAAGTACAAGGAAGAATAAATGGCTCTAAAACTGATTACAGTGAAAACTGTACACCTCTTTTTTAATATGTTCAAACTACTGAGTTATAGGATGTGTGAAATACATCAATAAAACTGTTAAATTTCAAAAGTTAAGTAAATTATTATCTAAAAACATCAAAAAGCAGAAGTCTGAGGGAACAAAATCTCAATGAAAATTTCCCATAGGACAGTCCTTTGCTGCTTTTGACAAAGGAGCAGGTGTATTGTCAAGATGAAGAAAATAGTCTGCAGCACAATTCTCTTATAATTTTTCCTGTTACCAGTGAAGTTTGCAGTTTCCTAACAATTGTGTCATCATAAGCTTTCATGAGCATCCTCTGTACTTTGAAACAACTTGTCAAGAAAATCCCCCAATCCCCATAACTCCAGGGCTCTCCTTTCTGCTTTAAATTCAAATTGACCCAAAAGACCCCCTCCAATGTCATGACTTTGAGCAGGCCTTTCTGTGAAGGTATCCAAAGCATCTCAGAGAGTTGCTATTCTGGAGTGCTGGGAGATTCATCTGCAGCCAAAACTCATAGGTTCACTGGCACAGATTTTGCTGGGAAAAAATCTATGCATGTTGAACTGGAATCTAGTAGCAATATTTTTGAGTTAACCTCATATAACTAGACATATATCAAATATAGAATAGTAGACTTACAAAGTTTTTTCTCACAGAAGAAAATCAAAACCAATTATTCCAGGAATGTGACTTGTATGTCCTCTCTGAAGCCAAATTATTGTATTCACGTCAAAAATAAATTTAAGAAGAATAATGAACATCTGAGCAATCTGAAAGAACCTAAAATACTATAGGAAAGAGCATGTAAAATATGCACAAATAATTGATATTAAACATATAATAGCTAACAAAAGATATATCACATATGTTTTATACACAAATATATTCAAACAATGGTGTATTATAATGGAACAAGTAGAGGAAATTATATATATGGTACATGTATACAATCAAATATATGTCTCTTAGCTGTCTAATTTATGTATCATACATAAGGAAAATAAGATATGAATTCTCTTACTTTTTATTAATTTAAAAATGATCAGAGGACTAATATTTGAAAATATGAGAAAAATATTTTCCCATAATAAAACTGAAAAAAAATCACTTCACATACAATCGTTTCATAGACTTTTGAACAAGAAAGGTGAAGAAAATCAATATCCTAAAACATTAAAGTAAAATTAAGAACATTAAAGAATATAAAATGTTTTTTAAAGTTCCAGACAGAAAGAGAAATTTACCTACATAGGACAAAAAATTAGAATGCTATCAAATGTATTAAAGCAAAATTGAATACAAAAGAAAAAGAAGTCATGTTTTATAAAGACTGACAGAAATGAAGCTTTGAACATAGAATTGTGTGTAGACTCAAAGGTTAAATGCTTCTGTTCTGTGGGGAAAGGGATGTCAGAAATTTCACATTGACAACAAAGACTAATATCAAAAACACTAAAATAGAAAAAAATCAAAAGGAGTGAAAAGGGTCCAGAAAGATATTTCTAGAGATATGGAAAGTAAGGATAATCAAATACCTTGTAACAATTGAGTATTAATTCTTCTGCTAGCTAAGCCAGAAGAAAGCAAATCAGAATGACTCCAAATTCCTCTGGATCAAAAACTGAAAAAATAAAAATTATAAGGGCATAAGGGTCAGGTAACTAACTAAACAGAAAAACATTTCTCAGTAAATAGTTGGTTTGTGGGTAAAATATACAGCCATTGCTTTAAAAAAACGCGAATAGGGGCAAGTTGACACAATTGTAAATCTCAGGTTATAGACACCCACAAGAACAAAATAACATATGAATCGTTTAAAATGAATGAATAAAACTAACCCTCACAAATAGAAGCTTACACATGAAAATGCATCAGAATGTTTGCCTGTGGGAAACAATTGCACTGATAAATGTCGAAATGAGGAGGGAGTGAATAAATATATGAATGATCAAGAGAGAGCCTTCTATGAACCAATGTCAATTAGGAGCCATGGATAGCTGGGATTCAATCCAATCTCATCATCTGAATCCTTAACAGTTCATACAAATGAATAAGATATATGCAAGATGAACTATTTTTCTTTCAAAGAGAAGGAATATATTTTAATAATTTCATTGGCATATAATTCCCACATCACACAATGTAATAATTCAACCATTTCACAAAGATTTGAGCAGTCATCACTTCAATCAATGCTTTAAAATTTCTTCCTTCTTATACTCATCACTCATTCCTCCCATTGACTCTCAGTATGCCCTGTAATAAACCTAGGTACTTACTAATCCCCATACTGTATCCACAGATCCAGCCATCCTGAATTTCATACACAGAAAATCACACAAAGTAGAAGTAAGAAAAAAACAAAACTCAACAACAGAGACAAAACAGACACAAATTAATCAAAATGTAAGCAGAAAATACCCAAAAGGGAAGCAATCTCAAAATGAGTCAAGTGGAAATCAAACAATAGGTTTTACATTTTAACCTAACTACATATGCCATAATGACAGGGTTCTTTGACTGAAAGGTCATTTACATCTTGGACTATGGACAGCGATTCACAGTCATCTGTATGGAAATCCTGAATATTGATTTGGGGCTTCCACTGTCAGTTACCAAATTTTGCACACCACGTGTTTATAATTCAAGTTCTAATACCATTTCCTCCTTTGAGTTTGTGTTTTATTATTTAAAATCATTGTATTACACAAACCGATATGCTCCTTCCAATTGGACTTAGTAGATACCCCCATAGATGACTATTTGAAGACCCTAGAGCAGTGATTCTCAACCTGTGGTTCGCAACCCCTTTGGGGTCGAATGACCTTTTCAAATAAGTCACCTAAGACCATTGAAAAACACATTATTTCCGGTGATCTTAGGAACTGGGACACAGTTCTTCTATCTCCAGGCAGATCGTCTCACATGCAGATATGCCCACAGGAGAGTACTGGCCGTAATGACATCATCCTGCCAAGTCCATCACATACACCCCATATAAATACAGGTGTATGTGAGAGAGTAGGTGCCGTAATGTACTTATGCAAACTGGTCACACATGGGTAGAGAGCAGCTACCGTGTAGAAAGCAGCTGCTGTGTTGAAAGCAGTAGTATTGGAGGTAAAACAAACTTCATGAATTATAATTACTGGGTGAATGTAAAATCATCAACTACTGCAAAAAAAATCTGTGCCATTGGAACTTAATCTGGATGCTGATCGGTCTTTTTATATTCAGCTATGGTTGATGTGAATACTGCACCCTTGTGATAGCAACAGATACGTTTTAATAAAACCCACAATGATAAAACATAGGAACTTTAATGAACTGTATTGGCTGAACTATGCCATACATTGTGTTTTGTATCATTAAAGCTATTATATATGTATGTATGTATATATATAATTTTCATTAGTAAACTATCCCATGATAGTGGATTGTGTAAAGAAGAACATTAAGTCAAGAAAATATAGTGAGAATTTTTTATGTACCTCAATAAATACAGTAGGGATTGAGAAACCGCAATGTGCTCTTTGCCTTGAACCTATGAATCAGCTGAATCTATGAAGCCAAATAAACTAAAATGCCATTTTGATAGCAAGCATCCAAGCTTTGACAGCAAGGATACCAACTATTTTAGAAGCAAAGCTGATGGACTCAAGAAAGCCAGACTTGACACTGGTGGCAAGAACCACAAACAAAACTTAGCAGCCCTTGAAACTTAATATTTAGTGGCACTCAAAATTACCAGAGCTATGAAACTTCACATCATTGCTGAGGATTTACTGTTGCCAACAGCCAAATACGATTTTGATCAGACATGAATTTGTTACGAAATTGAGTGCAATTTCATTATTCAATGACACTGTCCACAGAAGAATAGATAACATGTCTGCTGATATTCTTGATCAGGTAACCCAGGAAATCTGCTCCACTTCCAATATCTACCATCCAGCTTAATGAATCTACAGACATTTCAAACTGTTCACAGTTACTGGTTTATGTGTGGCATATTAATGATGATGACTTTAAAGACGAGTTTCGTTTTTGCAAACCTGTTGAAATGACATCTATTGCATGTGATGTATTTGATATAGTTGGTTCTTTTCTGAAAAAGCATAAGATCTCTTTGGTAAAGGTTTGTGGTGTTTGCACAGGTGGTTCTCCAGCTATGCTAGGATATCAATCTGGATTTCAACAATTGGTACTGATTGAATGAGTCACCAGCAATCATCAGAACTCACTGTATGATTCATTGGAAAATATTAGCAATGAAGATAATGCCACAAGAGTTACAAGAAGTAGGAAAAGTGCAATAAATTCTATCAATTTTGTAAAGGCTAGCACTTTAAACATTCAACTATTTCCACAACTGTGTAGCATGTTGGATGTAACAGATAATGCTCTGCTATTTCACACTGAAGTGAGATGATTGCCCAGATGAAAAGTTTTAGAATATGTTTGTGTGCTTTATGATAAAATCAAAACATTTTTTAATCAGAATGCAAGACCACAGCTTGAAGCACTTTTCAGAGAAAACAGTGAACTGCAGAAAATAGGCTACTTGTTTGACATTGTTGCCATCTTGAATGAGTTAAATTTATCACTGCAAAGACCAAATACAACATGCTTTGATTTGTCTGAAAAGATCTGACCATGCAAATGAAACTTCAGCTTTGACCAAAAAAAAAATGGATGAAAATAAAATTTACATGTTGCCTACCTTACATCTGCTTTCTTTGAGAAACATGACATTGAACCAGACAAAAGGATTAGAATGACAATTTCTGACAAAGACCACTTGCACATGCTTGTAGATGAAATTTCATCATACTTTTCAAATCGACCTGACACCCCCTTTGCACTTGCCACAAGTCCATTCAAAGACAAAGTTGAAGATGTTTCTGAAACAGCACAAAACTAGGAGGTAATTGAACTTATTAACAGCGATGCAGCCAGAACTGATTTCTCTACAATGCCAGTTATCAAATCCTGGATCAAGTGTTTGCAGTCATATCTCTTCTGTCTGAGACTGTGTTGCGCATTCTTCTTTCATTTTCAACAATATATCTTTGTGAAAACAGGATTTTTCAGCTTGTTGGTTATCAAATCTAAATGTAGTGGAAGATGATCTTCTGTGTGGACCTGCAAAGACTGTCCTGAGATTTTCTGATGTGGTGAGAAAGAAGCTATTTGACCATTCCCACTGATGTTGGTTTTTTACTCATAATGTCACAAATATAGCAGTATAGATTACTGTTTTTATATTAAGACTGTTACCCATGCTATACCTTGCTTCAAGACAAAATTTCATTTATATATAATTAGAAATAAATATTTCCACAATATATAATTACCTATTATTTTGTGATTAATAACTGTGCTTTAATTATGACCAAGTTTTAACAATGAAAATATATCCTGCATATCATATAATTGCATTAAGATTCACAACAGCAAAATTACACTTCTGAAGTAGCAACAAAATAATTTTATGGTTGGGGGGTCAGCACAGCATGAGGAACTGTATTAAAGGGTCACGGCATGAGGAACGTTGAGAACTACTGCCCTAGATATTATTCTTTCTGATAGTCAGACCATTTGATTTCTTCACCACACTTTGCAATATCATCCACATTTTCAGTGATCTCTTCATGAGGGTGAGTGTCTAGTAAGGCTATATCTTAATAACTGCTTGTTCTTAGACTAGGCCTAGGATTAAGTGTGAGGCCCCAAACCATTTATTTATCTAAAGTTCATATATGTCTCTAGTTCACTTCAGAGATGTCATTATCATTCTATAATAGAGGCATTATAAATCATTCTTGTGCACATAATTCTATTGACAATAAATGTATTGATAGAATCCTTAATTTAGTTAATTCTATAGAACTTAAAACACTACTGAGAAAAGAATGATATACATGTATAGGTTAGAGTTTCAGACTGCAATATATGAATTGTCGACTTGTACAGATTAAAAATGTAAGTGACCAGAGACAATTCACATGAATAATGAGAGTTGGGGATAGAGCAAAACCCTCAATACTTACTACTCATTCACAAAGGCAGAATTATCCCTGCCAGACTAATATGCTATTTTTTAAAAGTAAAGAGAGCATAGAACAGTAAACCTAGAGTAATCCAGTGCCACCATTCAATGGGCACTTCTTAAATCTATAGGTACTATGACCTCTGATTTCATAGTCTTGGGATAATGGCCATCTGCTTCTTACACTAGGCATTTCAGCCTTCAGTTTACAGATGTATGTCAGTTCCTTAAATCTGCTACAGATAAGTCCAAGGTAAAGCTCAGTTTCCTTAGTGGGTTCTACAAATCAGATTATTCTGGTGTGGCCTATGAAAAAAGTTGTCCATCTCGAAAGAGTCTAAAGTTCTAGTGTCTACAGCACATGTCCTCGGTCACCAACGGCTGGATAGAAACTAGGTCAAAAAATGTCCAAGTAAGGACATAATATGGGGAGAGAGGGGAAAAATGAGGAGCTGAAGTCAAGGGTTCAAGTAGAAAACAAATATGTTGAAAATGATGACAACAAATGTACAAATGTGTGTGACACAATGTATGTATGTATTGTGATAAGTTGTTTGAGGCCCCAATAAAATGATTTAAAAGAAGGCCCCATAAAAAGATTTAAAATGATTAAAAAGAACATAATACCAAGTTCAGTCTCTCCTTGACTTCTATACAAATATTGTTAACTTACCACTCCCCCCCCCCCCCCCCGTCTGCCATGCCATGGCATGTTCCTCAAACCAGTTTATCCACCAAGATCAGGACAATCACATTATTTGGAGCAGATATATCAGCCCTCATGTGTTGTAATTGGAGTTCCAGTAAAGTTTGCTAATCACTGTTGTTGACTTGAATTGATCTTAGAATAATGTTGTATAGCACCAGCTGATTGGTCTTCTTCCTCTCCCTACAGTTTAAGAAGATTGGCCCAGCTGAGATGAGGCCTCCTGTACCGAAGTGGGGTTTTTGGGCTGTACAAATGAAGGGGGTGATATAAGGCTGATAAGCACTAATAAAAATGGACACAGACACTCTGATACTTTCATATAATGAAAAACTATGTGTCCTTATAGACAATCATGAAACCGTAAAGCACCTAATAACATGGAGAGACCTGGAGACTATTATGCTGAGTGACGTTATTCAATCACAAAAGGAAAAATATCGTATGTATCTCTCTTATAAGGGTAAGAAAGACCGAACCAATGCAGTCTTCTGTTCTTGTGTCACAGAATCAAATGTGGATTCCCAAGCAATGAGATTGAGAGATTTCTTAAACCTCAGCTTTTGAAAGGTAGCTGAGTTCAGCTCGATTTCAGCATATCTTATCTACAACAATAAATGCTTTGACTATCTATTAAACTGTTTTTGTGATCCTATGAAAGTTCGATAGGTGAATAGTTGTGCCCCACGCCCCCTCCCCTACCAAAGCTGCAGTCATTGAATCAACAGACCCATCAGGACAGCTTGGGTCTCCGACACTGCAATCATGATAGAAGTCCGTAAAGAAGCTGTTGGGTTTGAACTATTGACTTTGTCATTAACTTATACCCCATCAAACCTCCAGGGCGAAAGACTAAAACATTACAATAAACCACCTAACTGAATGAGTTATCCTGATGTTTGAAAACACAGCTAGTTTCTATGTAAGAGTGAGTTTTATTGCTTGTGCTTGAAGACTCTGGTGTTTTTTTTTTTTTCCATAAAATACATTATATAGGTTTTTTCCAAGAACCTCATGTAAGTGTTGCTTTAGTATTGCAAAGCCTGATGAGTACACTGCTAGAAGTGTTTGCAGATGCCTCATGAGGTGACTGTTGGGAGATCCAGAATCAGTGATCCCAGGACAGGTATTTTAATTTTGCCTCAGTGTTTCCACCTTCCAAATTATGCTTGACATTGTCTTTTGAAATGGAACAAATTTACCTTCCCAAGATGTGTCAGTTTTCTTGAGGAAATCTATCAGAAATGGATTCTGTTTTTACAGAACTAAAGACACAGATAGATTCTTTACTCAGCAGTGTCTTAATGAAAGAGCTGCATATGAAACCAGCAAAACGGGTGATGGAGATTGCTCTCATGGAGGTGGAGGGGAACCAGAGGATGATAGAGGAGGTGCTGAAGAGAAAGGAAATAGCTTGTTGATTTCTTGTCTTGCACGAGTATCAGGGAAAAATAATAGAAACAACCGAGAGAGTGTTTGTTGAAGTACCTCAGCTGGATTTCTGACTCTACTCCTGCCTAACCATATCTTCTTTTTAAAAAGGAATAACATTATCCCAGGTTAAATTAGTCAATTACAAGAGGGGAAATTTTATAGGAGACCATGATTGTAAAAATATCAAGACAAGATTTCCACACTAAATCAAGCATTCCTTGATGTATAAAGGCTGAGAGAGGAAGTCACATGTTAGAAAGTAGACAAGTATTGAATCGGATGAATGGAGAGGACAATATACAGTAAAATGGAGGGACATATGGAGACAGGGGAAGAAAATGAGAGCTTCGGAAGAGTTAAAGACAATCAATTCCTCTTATATACACTCTCTTGCAATAGTGGTGGTCTATTAGTTGTTGCTTGGAGAGATATTGAATAGAGTTGATAGGGAGAGAGAGAGGATAGACAAAATATATGCAAATTTGATATATTTGTATATGTGCACTTACTTTTGCTGCAACTATCTCAATGTGCTGAAGCACATATGGGGCAAATTTTATGAAAACTTCTAGACATAAATAAATCCTCTGAGGGAATGGGTCATTACATCTTGGGGACTGGTACCATAATCTCTGGAGACAATAAAGTCAATTAGAAAAAGAAAGCTGACAAAGGCAATCTCCTCATCTGTGTTAGTGAATAAAAGTTGAGGTCTTATGATGGTTAGATTTTATGTCAACTTACACCTGTGTGAAAATAAGGGTGGAATCCAACCTATGGACTAGGCCACTGCTTAATGATGCCTTCATGGGGAAGTGGAAGTTTAATTTTTTTTAATTGGAGACTGTGACAGCTCTTATCACAATCCATACAAATATCCATTGTGTCAAAGCAATTTGTACCTATGTTTATTCCTACTTGAGACTTTAATATGTTCCCCGTTTCTCCCATGTCCCCTTGATAATTTATATATTTTCTTTCTTTTTTCCATGTGGTACAACAAACACTGTCACATTTCATCCATTTAACTGCTACCCATCCCCCTGGGAGGGGGGCATTCATCAATCACTGTGATCAGTCTCCCCTTACTTCCCCTTCACCCTCCTAGTATCTGCTGCTCCCCTAATTGGTCCTGAGAGGTTTTTATGTTCTGGAGTGCCTCTTACCTATAACCCTGTACTCCTGTACATATTATGGTCTGTCCATAATTGTAATATAGAATTGGTGTCATGGTAGTAGAGTGGAGTGGGCAGAAAGTATTAAAGGACTAGAAGAAGGTTGTGTGCTTTGACTGTGCCATACTGCACCAAAACTGGCTCTTCTCTTCTTTGTGGCCCTTCTGAGAGGGGATGTCCAATTGACTACTACTGGGTTTTGGGTCTCCACTCTGCCCTCCTACCTCATTCTCATCGATATGATTTTTGTTTCTATGTTTGTTTGCTTTGTCTGGGGTCTTGATGCTTGATACCTGATTCCATCGACACCTCATGATCACAAAGGCTGGTGTACTCCTCCTTCCATGTAGGCTTTTTGCTTCCCAGTTACATGGCTGCTTGGTTACCTTCAAGCCTTTAAGACCCCATATTCTATATCTTTGGAGAGCCAGACACCAAGGAAGTTTTGTAAGAGAGTAATGGAGAATTTCTTTCTCTTGACCTTCTTCACCCTATTGCTTGCCTGGATGAACATTTGGCTCTGAGGTTGGCGGGCCACGTGAACTGGGATGGGCCATTTTATATATGTGTGTGTGTGTGTATATGTATATATGTATATAAACTCTTTCTTGATATAAAGATCTTTCTTATACATATGTGCATTCTGTGGAAGAATTTTAGATCAATACACTAATTGTGTTTCTATAGAAATCAGCACTAACACAGGTCTTAGAAACTATTTAGCAGTGATCTAAGGTGAAACTGTTGGTCTCTGCTATATCTGTAGGAAAGAAAAATGATATAGATCAAAGGGCACATAAAAGCAAATAGTACAGTGGACTAAAGGACCACACAAATATGACTCTCAACAATCCTAAGACTGGAAAACTAGATGGTGCCCAGGTACCACTATCAACCTCTCTGAAAAGAATAACATTAGAATATCCCGGATAGAGTCAGACAGAAGCTGGAACAAGAATAAAAGTCATTAAAGGGACCAGATTTAATGGTCAGCTGGAGACACCCAAGACAATGGCCCTTAGTCACCCTTTCATGCCTAAAATTGAAATTGTTTCATGTTATACTCATCAACCAATTGAGATGAAAAAAAGGTTTACCCAAGAACAAAAAGGTTAGGAAAGAAAAAGTGATAAAACTGGAAGAAAAATGGTTAAGCAATCATTCCCTGAGGCAATCGTAATTGATGAGTAGAAACAACATCCATATAAATTGGTGACTGTAAAACTGATAATAGTCCCTGTAAACTTTCATGTAAATCACAATAAAAGGTTAAATAAAGTGAAAAATAAGAATAGGATCTATTGTATCCTTATTTAATAGAATTGTAAAATATTAAGATAAAATATAGATAGGACATATCAAACAAATATAATGTAATCTGATTTTGCATCATGTTACTCCAGACAAAATTGTATATATACCTCACATACAATTTATCTTTTCATCATCTTACAGAAATCATCAAGGTCTAGGAAAAGTACTTGAATTAATTCTGGAGAGAATTATCTTGGCATCCTTTGAATTTGAAAATTTGGACTTTCAGACAAGAATTGGATGTCCCCCTAGTCAGAGGATGTGAATTGCCTTGATATCAAACAGACAGCACTATATAGTCAATTTTGGAAGTAGTTAGGTTAAAATATGATATCTTGCCATTTAATCTTCTTTTTGACAAACTTTGAAATTATTTATATTTTTTAAGTGAAAGGGAAATAACATGGATTAAGCCTCACTCATTCCCTCTGCCGATATTCCATGGATGTGAATAGTCCGTTTTCTCCTGCAGAATGTATTGGAAAGTGGATCATTGCAGATGCAGTTAGGTCAAGACACAACAGCTTAGTATTTTGATCTCCCCTTTGATTCATTTTGTTCTGGTTTTTAACATATCCTTTCTTTTCAATTGAGATTTTATCTGTTACATTATGTTATTTTTGCTAGGCTTTAAAAATATTTTTCTGTATATTAAATCAAGTTTAGGTAAATCTACAGAGACAGTAACTGGATTAATGGTTCCTTCAGGATATGACAGAACAGATTTGGGAGGATAATAACAATGAGGACAAGAATGAAGGAACTGTTATACAATTAATTGTAGTGATGACTGTAAAAATCTTCTTGATGAGATTGAGTTATTGAAATGCACAATATGTGAATTGTATGCCAGTAAAACTGTTTTCCAAAGGGGAAAGTTTAAAAAATAAAAGAAAAAGAAAAGAAATACTCCTCAAGTTCCGTACCTGAGGATTAAGCTCAGGCAGAAGAGGACTGTGAGGAGATTGCTACAATACTGTCTTTCCACAAGAGGGTTTCAAATATGGGTGGGAAAATGAGCTGAAAGATAAGCATTTTTTCCCACAAACTTTTTAAAGTTACTTTTATTTGTCTTCTCCTTTAGCACATCTCTGTCTTGCTAACTTCTCCATTATATCCCACTCTCCATAACCTCATGCCATCATATCTTCAAATGAAATACCTGTCCTGATGCCCTGTAGAGATTATATTCCTAGAAACAGCTCCTCATTCTGTGCTTCTCTGGCATTTGCCAGAGACCATGAGTTAGTCTCCATCAGGAATTGATACTTTTTCCAAAGTTGTACAGATGAAAAAAGCACCAGAAGACTCATTGTGAAGAATAAGATATATTATGGAAAATAATGTCATGGATTGGAGGCTGACCAACTATTTGTCTGAGAGTTTCTCATATTGTAGTGGCTTGTATGTTCCTCTGTAGCTAAAAACACTGCCACCAATACTTTAAATATTAGCAGGGCCTTCCACGGTGAACAGGTCTCAGGATATAGCTTCCAGACTAATAACAAACTAAGATGAAGGAATAGAGTTTTTGTTTCTCTGAGGTTAGTCATTGAAGTCCTTATGCAGTGGCACATTGCCAAAGACAGGGCTGGAAGATGAGCTCCTAAGTTTAGGAGACGTTCAGAACACATCTGGGGAAGAGCTGCCTCCTTAAAGTAGAGCTGACTTGAAAGGCATGGGTAGAGGAAATCTTTTGGGACCTCAACCGAGGATGGGATACAACTCAAGATGAGATAGAACAATTACAAACATCCATTAATAATCACCATGCAGAATATACAAAGTAGGAATCTAGGGTAATTACATGTCATAAAAAATGAAATGAACGGGGCTGAGCCCCGGTGGCATAGTGGTTGTGCTCAGGACTGCAGCCCACTGGGATGAAGGTTCAATTCCAGCAGTGGGGCTGGGCCTCACCAGTGAGCAGCAATGCCCACCAAAAAAAAAAAAAACTACACAAAGATGTACATTTGAGATCAGAAATGGGCTGGCATTAGCTATTTTGTTAGCCAATTAAGTACTTTGCTATGCCAGAAATGACAAATCAAAAATATGGTATCAAAATCATAGCACAAAAGGACATTTTAAGGTCTATCATGAAGTGCAATGTTATTTGTGATGTGATTCAGATTAGGTCAATAACCACTAAACCTACTGATAGAGAATTGAAGAATTCTACCAACTTCTTCAGAAGAATTCTATCACCAGGGGGCAAAAGATCAAAAGACATATTACATTAGGTAAATCTGCTGCATAAGACCTCTTTAGAGTATTGAAGATCAGGGATGTTACTTTGAAGTCTAAGGTGAGTCTGAACCAAACTATCACATTCTCCATTGCATCATATGCATCTGAAAGTTGGACATTGAATAATATTTGATACACTTGAATACAGTTGCTGGAAATGAATATTGAAAGTATTTTGGGCTGTTAAAAAAGTCCTGTATTGGAAGAAATAAGGTCAGGATGCTCCTTAGAATCAAGGATGACAATAATTCATCTTATATACCTTGGGTATATTGTCAGGAAAGTCTAGTTCCTGGAGAAGGACATCATATTGACAAAGTGGAGGAGTATCAAAAAGAGGAATATCTTCAATGAGATGGAAGGCCCAGGGGCATCATCCATAAGCTCAGGCATAGGGACAATTGTGTGAGTAGTGCAAGACCAGAAAGTGTTTCATTCTGCTGTGCATCATTCACTATGTGCTGCAGCTGACAATGGCACCTCACAGCAACAGTGACAACATATTCAGTCTGAAATTGATCAATCAAATTGCATTAAAAACCACTGACAATTGGAATGCAATTTGTAAACAAAGAGAAAGATTAGTAGTTGAAAAACATCATCAAGGTTATAAAAAGGAAGCAAGACTAAAATCTTCTTCATGCTTTTCAACAAACAGTGACAGTACAAGTAGACTTTACCAGATGGAATATATGGGCACCATATTGACTGCATGTGTGGGAATAGAAGAGGCAAAAATTCAAATATAATCAATCAATTCGAAACCAGGGGTCAACTATGGAGCAGATCATATGCAAACTCAGGTTGAAGATGAAGAATATTAAAATGAATATGAGATACAAAATACAACACTAAATATATTCACATGAATTAAGGGAACATTTCAAGAGCAGCTTTGACACATTGAACACTAAAGTCTGAAGACCAAATGAATTGTGAAATGCACTGAGAACATCACGAGTGAGGAAAGCAGTTCATTCAAAAGCATCGATGAAAGAAAACAAAGTGAATGTCAGAAGAGACTCTAGAATTTACTCTTGAACTTGAAGTAGCTAAACCAAACAGAAGAAATGCTAATGTAAAGTATTTGATCATAAAACTTCAAAGGGCTGCTGAAGAAAACCAAGTAGAATAATATAAAGAAAGGTGCAAAGAGAGTGCATTAGAAAGATGAGTATAAAATATCAACGGAATAAGCCTGCTGGAACAGTTAACATTTTTTCTGATGATCCCTGTCTAATGCACGCTGGACCTGATCTGTTTTTCAACATATTCTGTATGTTTGTTTTGTTTTGCTTTCTTTTTGCTCATATTAGGATTTATCCTAGAAGTGTCATGTCATTGGGGGGTCACTCTCTTGAAGCTGTCATCTTTTTCTGTTTCTCGATGTATGAAGCCCAAGAATGATGAACCTGTAGTGACAGCAGATAGGTTTTGGGCCTATGGAAGGCATCATGCTGAGTGTTTTCACACAGGAGACTCGCTTGCGGAGTGATATGACCTTTGTGCATTTACAGATACTAAAGAAGGATTCATCGTAACGTGCACCCAAACAAGACCTCTGAGTAGTAGTGTGGATGAGAGGACGAAGCCTGAAGTGAGACAAGGGCTACTGGCATGGTTGAAAACAGTCACTATTGTAAAAAAAAAAAAAAAAAAAAAAGGTTGATAACTTTAAGGTTTACTGACCTCGACTTTTGGCAATCTATGAATTTCCCTAACAAGCTTCTATAATATTAAATATTGTTGATGATTACATTGTCATTGCAATAAAATATTGAGCCTAATTCAATAGGAGCATGGCATGGGAAGCTGGCCATTTTAATTGTAGGCTAATGAAAAATGAAGGGTGCAATTGTGTGTTCATCAACAGTGAGAAAATGTTAAGGAAGATTCTCCATCACCATGGAGGCTCAGATGTGGCTCACACGCCTTTTCTTCAATACTGTGAGTTGACTAACTACATGATAGGTAAAACTATGAAGATCTATGTTTATGTATATGGAAAACTTTCCATATATTTTTATTTAGAAACCACAATTTACAATATATATGCATTCTTCTTTAATGTGAAAAATTAAAGATGAGTTAAAATTTTATCTATGAATATGTATTTAGTAATATATTTATAAATGATAAAAAGATTTAGAATGACATATCCAACTTAAGACAGTTTGAGTTAGTCCGGATGGACTAGAGGAACAAATTTCAGAGACACGCATATAGGTATAAGGAAAGGGTTTATATACAAAAGAAATGTGACACTAAGAAGGCATCCCAATCCAGTCCAGTGCAAAGTCCTAAGTGCAATATTAACACATATGCCCGAAGTCAGTCTATAAAGCCTGCTTCTGACTCAGGAAGTCACAGGTCAGTGGATGCAGAATTCTGGCGCTGGCAGGGGTCTCCCCATGGCTCTTGCTTCCAGGGCTCAGGTCCATCAAGAGCATGCCACTCCAGCTTCAGAGGTCTGGCTTCATCAGGGCAAAGCCCAGTGATCTCTCCGCTGGCTCCTCCAACTTCTTCGATGCTGCCAGCTTGTCTGTGATTAATCGTCTCTGAAACTCACTCCCAACAACTGGGGAAGATAGCTTCTCATCTTCACGAGGGAAATACCGCGAGATTTCCCAGGAGTCTCAGGTGAAAGCCATGCCCACACAGAGGCCTCATCAGCTACTCAATGGCTTTCTCCTGATTAACAGGCCAGATTCCACCCCTACATTTCAATCATAAAATTAACATAAGCACAGGACTGCCACAGAGTTGTATACAAAAGATTTTAGGAAAAGGGAACAAACTGCAAATTATTTAATTGGCATCTATTGATGACCTCTTTGTAAAATCAAGATAAACAAGGAAGAATTTACAAAATTGAAGAAAGCAGAAAAATACAAAAGATGCTTATCAAACTCCAAGTATTTCACGTCAAAAGCTGTCAATTATTTCCAAACCTGAAATGAATTATTACTGTCAAAAATCTATTCCACATTTTAACCAATAGAATGTACTGTTGGTTCACATGAAAAGCAAGGAGAATGTAGGGTTTGGAGTATTTTTAATATATTTTACAGTTAAATGATAATTACCTGGCGCATATAAATAGAGTAGATATCTACATATGGAGCATACATTTTGAAAATAAGATTTAGAATTTATCCGTTTTTCCTAATATTTAAAATGTTCATTTATAAACTTTTAGTAGATATGTAATTAAAACCCAAAAGAATACTGAGAAAAATGTCTATCCTGATTTTCAATACGTCTTTTCATTTGAGCTGATGTGATATTAGGTCTCAGGTGTTGCATTTTTGATCGTCTCATATGTCTACAGAAGTTGAATGTTGAATAGAGGAGACCAAACAGGAGCTGATGCATTTGAGTCATGGGGCTGGCAGAGAACACTGGACGTTCCACGGGCTGCTGGCAGGACCAGCAGAACCGCCTTTGAAGAAGCGGGACCAGAGCACTCCTTGTGGACAAGGAGGACAAGACTTTATCTAACAGCCTTTGGGCCTGTGGTCAGGGGAGAACAGTCCCTCCAGAAGGACATCGTGCTTGCTACAGTGGAATCACAGTGAGGAAGAGGACGATCCTCAGAGAGATGGATTGACTTGATAGCTGCAACAAAGGACTCAGGTATAGGGACGATCGTCAGGATGGCACAGGGCCAGGGAGTGTTTCATTCTGTTGTCACTCACTGTTAGTCAGACCCAAGTCCATGACACTTAACAAGAGTGAATTAGATCAGACTTTCTAAGGAATTTTAATAAATATATTTAGGGAAAGACCTCAAGAAGTTAATAGCCTTACAAAGCAGTGACTAGTATAGAAATGAATAGTAGGCATTGTATGTTATATAATTGAATGTCAATGACTATGGGAACATAAATATCCTAAAGAGAGATTTTGTGCATAGTTTCTATCATTGATGCATCAAAAAATTATAAGCCCAGGACATAATCTTTGCATGGCATAAATGTGACGATTATTTAAGCAAAGAAGAGAGAAAGTTGACTTCTGCTTGTACAAGGAGGGAAAGTTTCTGGAAAGAAGTGCTGTTTGGGTTTCAGTTGGATGTGGAATTTCTTTAGGGCAGGCTTTCCAAACTGAGGGGAGACACACAGGCCAAAGGGCATAAACCCAAAGATATCTTCAAGGTATCATGACTGAAGAGCAACAAATCTTGTGCTTGGTTATTTTGGAATACAGAAATTGGTGAAGCATATGACTGGGAAGATAGATTGGGCCACATGCTGCTAGAGTTTGAATCTACTTTATGTGCTATGGGGAAGGATGAAAAGTTTCCAAATAAGAGAATCGCTTTAACAAAGCCCCAAACTAATGTCCTAAAAGTCTTAGAAAAAATGTAATTTTGACTGTCACAATCTCATCTATTGAATCAGATTATAATATATTAGTCATATAAATCAAATAGCATGCTATTTTTTGAATTATATTCAGTTCAAGTATTTGAAATTTAATAGTTTGTTCTATCTTCTAGCATACGTCTTTAATAAATGAAAAACTTATATCTTTAAGTAACATAGATTTGGGTATAAATAATGGGACACATATGTCCCAAGGGGTCTCTAGTGCACTGGTTAGTGAGATGCATCCCTTTCCTTAGATTGGCACCAATACACACCTCCCACACCAGATGGCAGCATCTGGTGAGAAAACAACTTCCTACTAAACTTTAGAAGCAGAAAGGATACATGGGCATTTTATGTTCTAGTGGTCCTGACAAGGTTACAACAGCTGCTAGATAATCAGCCTGTTAAACTCTGAAACTCAGTCTTCAACTATAAAATGAGATCATAATTGTAACTATCTTACAATATCATTAAGAGGTTTAAACAATGGAATAATTGATACAAAGTCCTAAGCACAGAACCTGGTAAACAGGAAGGTCTAAATATTAGGTCTCACCACTTACTGCAGGCTGAACCCAAGGAAAAAAAAAAACTTGGGAACTCTCCTTGGTGCTGACCAAAATAGTTTCAGGAACCTCCAAGAAACTATCATTTTGCCATGGAAGTCCAAAATAGGTTTCAGATTAATTTGAGATAGCTATTGATGCCCCAGATGTCCCAGTGTGGGCAGAAAGCTCCATGAGACAGGGTTACTTGGGAAGGAAGGGACAAGTTAATACTGCTATTTATTAAGTCTTCCCATTTGTTACATCTGAACGTACAGGAAGTAAGGCAGAAGTTTACTGGATCCAAGAGGAGCAGCTTCCAGTGGCAGTATCAGCAAGGTGCCTGATGGCCAAACACTTGCGTGGCATCTATTGCCTGAACTCTAGCATGGGGCTGACATATTTGCCTTATGTGCATATGTTTGTGGATTTCTTCTGGAACAATTTTAAAATATTCAAATATAAAAACGAATACAGGCAGTTTGGCTGTTCCAGTAGTTTTACACAGGTGAAAATTCAAAGTATGTTTTTAGAGGCTTTTTCATTTCGTTTTGTTTTGTTCTTAAGGAAAGGATAAAGAAATAAACTTCTTTGAAAAATCCAATCAAATAGTATAGAAAGAGTTTTTCATTGTTTAAGATTAAATTGTTCACAAAGGAGAGGAAATATTTGTTTCTACTAGAGATTCAACCTGTAAAAATATACATTTAAATAGTCACTTTCTCGGGGATCCAGTCCTTGAAATATCCATTTAAATAGCTTTGGGGTATGACTACCTGGTTTTGAAAATAGTTCTGTTCTCATGTCAAATATTGGTGTCCATTTGCTACGGTTAAAAAAATCAGTTGGGCAATGTTGTGTCTTTTGAGATACAGCAACATGACAGAAAGTGACAAATGGGGGAATGTGTCACTATGAAGCATGATATATTGTAGCATAGTGATATGCTGATATTCAAAGAATCCATAATATGCATCTTTCTTTTTATTTGCTGCTACAGCAGAGGAGATTATTCTTATAGATTAAGGGAACACTGTCACATTTTAGCTAAAAAAGTAAATATTTCAATACATTCATATTTTTCCATGAGACTGTCGTGCATTTTTTTTTCTATGCTTCCTTTCTATTAATTTCAGATTAGAGTAGATACGTTTACAAATAAAATTCTGTACCTCAAAGCTGATTTATCCACTGGTCAGACACTACTGTTATGTATGAATTTCAGTTCATCTATAAGGGAAAAAACGATATCTATGTGATCAAATAAGAAGTGATTAAAAGAAAATGCTACTTAAATGACATCCACATGGTTTTTCATGGACAAATACAATGCCAGAAAATCTTCAATTTTAAATCGAAAATGATTGATAAGATTAAAATAGATTCTCAAACAAAAATGGTCTTGCCTTTTGTGTGTGTGTCCATTGCAATATTCTGTTACTTTTTTGAAATAATAGGAACTAGTTGTATTTAAAATACCAAGCAAATCTGGCTTATTTTCTGGTTGTTGATCAGTGGCTAAGGTTCCTTTAGCTTTAATTTTTTTCCCCCAGAGGTGTACATACATGTTTCCATGTGTTCCTGAGTTCTGGTTTAAATCCTAAATAAATACAGTTCCTGTTATCAGATATTAGTGATTTTAATACATCCTTATCAAAATAATGTGCATGGTGAATGCAAATGTACTATTATTATAGGTAGAAGAGAGGCAGTGGCTTTATACTATAAATAAGTTGTGATGTAGGGCTTTTCCTTTCATTCCATTACAATATTTCTTTGGTTCATATTCTTTTCCCCCCATTCTTTTCTCCTATTAATTAGCCAAGGCGGGTATCCAATAGCCAATTTTGCATAGGACCATCTCCTAAATTCAAAAATCTAACTTAAAAGAAAATCCTTTTATTTGTGCCGCAACGACATAAATATGAGATAATACACTGCTGCACACTGCTTTGTTGAGATACGTGACACAGGTGCCGTGGAACGCATTCTTTTGTCCTTGTCGTCTTATATATTGAGCCCTGTTGTTGTGTATCTGCACAATAGTCCATAGAAACAAAAGAGAATATTAATTTTATTTTTACAAATAAGAGAGTACAAATAACTTATGAAATAGCCACGGGGTTATTCCTCTTATCTTTGAAAATAAAACCTACAAAAAGACTCATAACTCTTTTCTGTATAAAGAGGTTACATGGATTCCTACACAGGATTTTAAATTTATAATACTTTGCAACATAAGAACATAAATTTAAATTAAATATACATTGGTATTGTGAGCATCATTTCAAGTGTAAAACAACTTTTGTATATGTAATAAATTAGCATTTGTGTGTGTTTTAATTTAAAGGTCTGACATTTAGTAATCAGTCTACTTAGTCACTGGGGGAAAACACTCTTTTTCTTGGGAGGGAGAAATACCACTGCCTCATTGTAGAGTTTAAGAAATACAAAATATGTTATTTCATAGAGGAAAGGCACTTTGTGTTTGTTCCTTGAGTGGAGAATTTTTTTTCCAGTAGAGTAAACTCTATTTGGTAGAGTAACTGATGAGAGTTCCCATTATATAAAAAATGGTAATACTTCTTAAAAGTTTAGAAGAAGATACACTTAATGAGTGATGAAGTTTATAAACAATGTTGCCAAATTAGAAAGAAAATTAATCAAAATGGCTCAACACAGTAAAATTATTTTCCAAGATATAACTCATTGCTTTTAGGGAATGTTAAGTTCCGCAGAAAATTATGGGCAGGTCTCAGTTTGTAGCAATAAATATTTTGTGAAATTATTTTTATTATATGGCAGGAAAACATTATGAATTCCATTATAAATGCACCCATCATGTACACTATGCTTAAATCACATGGCCTTGACAATAATTTCAATCCAATAAAGCTATAGATATTCTCTAGAAAGTATACCTGTGTTAGGCTGAGTTGACTAGAGAAACAAATCAAGGACATTCTTAAATGTATAGGAAAGAGCTTTATATCCAAGAGTAGTTATATATTAAGAAAACACCTCAGCCCAGTCCAGATCAAGTCCATAAGTCCAATATGAGTCCATAGAACCTTCTTTAAACTCAAGCAGTCACATGCAATGATGCAAAATGCAGGAAGATTACAGGCCAGGCAAATTTTTGTGGATCCAATGGTGGTAGACGCATTTCAGCATTGCTACAGTTCTCCACATGGCTCCTTCAGCTCTCCAAATGTGTCTACTCATCAGGAAGGAAAAGCAGAGAGAGAGAGAGAGAGAGAGAGAGAGAGAGAAAGAGAGAGAGAGAGAGAGAGAGAGAGAGAGAGAGAGAGAGAGAGAGAGTGTTTGGTCACTTCCAAGGAGAAAGAGAGGAAGTTCCCAGAATCCTTTTGAGAGGGCCACACCCACATGGAAGCATCATCGGATTGTAATCTGAAAGACAGACTAGACTCTACACTTATTTCTCAAGTTGACATGACATTCTGTAACTACCATGATACCTTATCAGATGACATAAGTTAATTTTATGTAATGTCAGCAGATAAAGAAAACATAAGCATACTTTTATCTAAACACTAAATTTGGTCTTGACATTGCAATATTCAATATTCAGAATGATATCAAGAAAACAGTCATTGTAAGGTATTTGTGAGTCAGCTTGATTTATAATGACCTTATGCACAAAAGAATCTAAGAGTGCACTATTCCAAAAACTATTGCTGTACCTCAGCCCCTGGTAAAATCATTGTGTTAAATCCAGCTTCTTGAAGGGCCAATTTTTTTTTTGCTAACCTTCTAATTTATAAAACATGCTATCCTTTTTCCACGAACTGGTCCCTCTTGATAGTGTCCAAAGTCTATGGAAAGAAGCCTTGTCATCCTGACTTCTGAGGATCATTCTGACTCTTCTTCCTAGACAGATGTATGTTCTTGTCTTTTGGTTGTTCTTTGTCATTGCTGCTCTTGTTGTTAAGTTCCATTAAGTCACTTCTGACTCACGGTGATCCCATGAACAACAGAACGAAAGACTGATCGTTCCTGCATCATCTTCACAATTGCTCTTATGATTGACCCGATAGTTTTGGCCACTGTGCCAATCCACATTAATGAAGGCCTTTCATGTTTTCCCTGGGCATCAGTCTCTCCTGACAACATGCCTGACGTAGGTGAAATGAAGTCTCTCCATCCTTGCCTCTTAGGAGAATTCTGGCTGTGCATACCCTATGACATATTTGTTGGCTCATCTGTCAGTACACGGTATTTCAATAGTATTCACCAGCACCTGAATTCAAAGACCTCGATTTCCCTTCAGTCTTTCTTTCCAATGTCCAACTTTCACAAGTGTATGAGTCCATCCACATCCCAAGACTTGGCTCAGCTACACCTTCGTCTTCAAAGAAACCTCCTGGCTTTTTAATACTCAAAAGAGTTGTGTTAGAGCGGAACTGTACTGGCATGTGCATTGGATCTCTTGACTGCTGCTTCTGTAAGCACTGATTGTGGATCCAACAAGACAACTTCAGTCCTTCCTTCACGCTATCACGGCTACCCATTGAGCCGGTTATGGGATGTTTGTCTTCTTCACAATGACTTGTAATTCATCCGCAAGGCTGCAATCCTTGCTCTCCATCAGCAAGTGCTTCAACTTCTCCTCACTTTCTGAAAGCAAGGCTATGTCGTCTGCATATTGCAGGTTGTTAATAAATCTTCCTCAAATCCCGATGCCGCATTCTTCTTCATATAATCCAGCTTCTCTATTTACTCAAGCAGTTTATTATATACCCAGTACTCTTTACCAAAGCCATAATTCAAGGGCATTTTTTTCTTCTTGACTGTTACTTTTGTTGGTGTTAATCGTGGAAACATGACGTCAATATTTTCTCCACGTGTCATGTTTATTGGCCCAAATGTATTGTTTCCCTTTTGTTGAGGTTTAATCCATACTGAAGCTTGGAATCTTCCATTTTTATCAGTCAGTTTTTCAAATTTTCTTGAATTTCAGCAGGCAAAGTTGTGTCATCTCTATATTGAACTTTAAAATATGAATTTAGAAACAATTTTTGTTTTAATGAGTCCCTCTGAAAACCTTTGCAGTGTCCTTCATATAGTATAACTTCTAAAATTATCCACTAAATATAGAGTGTGAATAACTTAAAATATATAACCTTGACACACACCTTTCCTGATTTATTTTATTTATTTAATTTTGAGTCAACGGGAACTCTTACAGATATTATAGCAGTCCATAATTCAATTAGATTAGGCATAACTGTACAATTGCTACCGCCATAAGTTTTAACACATTCATTGAACTCATTGATAGCATCTCCGCTTTTTTACCCTCCTTCCCTCACCCTACCCGCCAGGAACTCTCATTATGATATTATATATTATTGCTGTTATGATATCTATTGCTATGTCACACTCTATCCAAAATACCTGCCACCTGAAATTCCGTCATTTGTTCCTCTAGAGTGAGATCATACTGTAAAGATTGCTATCAGCTTCTCCTTCCCCTCTTTTCCTGATCTTAAATCAGGAAGTAATCCACTGTTGACCTATGTCCAGTTTGGCATGAGCAAAATTAAGTTTTCTGAAATTCCCACTATTTGCAATGCTGTGCACCTTATTTTAATGACTTATTCCATCACACAATCAATAATACATAAATAAATGTCCTCCGGTGCTCTCTTCCTTCAGCCAACATCCATCTCACATCAGCAACAATACCCTCAAGTCCAGATCCTCTTCAGAATCCAGTTTGAATTTTTACTCTTCCATGTCGAGATATGCTGCAGCAATCTTTGAGTTGTTTTCATAAAAAATTACTTGTGTGTGATATTGATGGCATTTCACAGTAATTTCTGCATTCTACACTGAATCACGTTACTTTGGAAGAGGTGCACATTTTCTCCATTTCTGAATTCAATTTTTTTTTATTTTGGAATTGACACACATGTGAATTCTTTATGATCAATTGGCCAATTAACTCTCCAGTGTTGCATGCTCTTATTGAAACATTTCAAAGGCTCTGAGAGGCCGTCCTTGCAGGGTGAGGTGCCAGAGTCATGCTGAGTCCTGCGACAGCCCAGGAATACTTCACCACCACTGGATCCACGAGACTTTGCACCTACTGGCCGGAGGTGTTCCTGCGTTCTGTGTTGATGTGTGTGGCTGTATGAGTCTGAAGAGGGAATTGTTGACTAGTATCACACTTATGGCCTAATATAAAATTTATGCATTTGACCTGGACTGGGCTGAGATATTGTCATAATATACAATTATTCATTGACATGAAGCTCTTTGTTAGATCGACATGAGTGTCCTTGGATTTGTTTCTCTAGCCAGCACAAATAACATAGCACTTCTTCCCTACCCTCCCTTGAAAGGACTTTAAACAGGTGACTGTTTCTACCAAATAAGATTCACTCAACCAACAGTGAGCAAATAGATATTTAACAGCCAGCACTTCAGGAGGGAAAGGAATATTATTTATAGTGCTTGCTGTTTCTTGTATTGTAACTACACCCACCAATAGTGGACCATCAGGGCCATTGTAAACTACTTATGTAGTGTCCTATTCTGGATTAAGAAATTAAAACAGAAACATAGCCTATTTCTAAATAACATGATATGTATAAATAACTCCTATAACATAGTAACATAATGAAACACATATTTGGAAGCATTAAATTGTATTTCCTACTTTAATCAATGTGTTGATTTTATGTTTGTATGATTTGATTTTTAATAATAATATTTTAAATAATCAAGTTTGATTTAAAAGAAATAAAATCATATTTTAAATAAAATCAATTTTAAATAAAATTGATTAAAATAAAATAATTTATTGTTAATAAATTTTAAAAATCATCCCTTGTGAATAAACATAATCTTAAGTCAGCACACACTTGGATTTACTCAATAATGTCTTTTAAAACGGGAATGTGTAAAACAAAATTATCATTATTTTGCATTCAAAGTTAGAGCTACAAATTTTAGAAAATATAAAAATCTATCAAGTTTCAATAGCCAGCATTTCTATGTTCCTTGTTTTTAAAAAGACGAATGATTTTTAAAATATTTTTTAAGCCGAAAGCACAGTCATTTTGCGGATCTGTTACTTTGGCCATACAACCATCCTTTCTTTTCTTTCTTTCTTTTTTTTTTTTTTTTGTTTCATCCTTTCTAATTATTGTCTTTTGTGAATTGTTTTGTAAATTCAAGGGCAATCAGTGCAACACTTTCTACTTACGAGCCCACTTTAACAGAGTCTCCCACTGCTAGCTGAGTGCCAAGTTAGCCATGGAGGTGAAAGACAAGGCTTCTAAGGGGCTGGCGTTGGATATGTTGAATGGTATGTCAATGTTAAAGCTGGCCTTTTATTTTTTCTGGATTGTCTCCACTGACACCTTATATGTGATAAAAATAAGACAATAGATTTAGAGAATTTTTTTTTGTTTTAACATTTCCAAATTAAGCCCACTGGCATGTGATTATACTGTTCTTCTTTCTTGCAAAAACTGGCCCTGAAGCAGTGGGTAGGAAGACAATACATTTGGTCAATGAAACAGGAGACAATTATATTAGGGTATTAGAATTCTGAATGAATCAATATTTCTCTAGCAACTGGATTTGTCAGCTTTTCACAGACCACCCCGGTCCTTTACTTCACTATCGTGCATGGCTCCACACAGAATAAAGCTCTTTCAGTTTTTAGGGGCAGATCCTCTGCCTGGATCAGCAGAATGCCTTTTTTCAGAAGTAAATTTCAATGAGGTAAAATAAATCAGAAGAATCTTCTATGAAAGTTAGAAGATAAATAACATTTGGGGATAGTTCACTCTGGTTTACCAAGTTTTACTACAATTCTACATTCACTTTGGGGACATAATTTAGATGTGATTTGAGAAAAAATGATGGAGGATTTTGAAAGTTGCAAATTTCCATTTTTAACTTTAATATGATGCAATCTCATTAGCTGTACTTGTAGTGTGTACACATTTTATAATGACCTATAATTAAGGCAAGGACTTGTTGATTAATCAGTGCAGTGTTTTTATTTTTATTCTCAGTATTTTTATACTGCCCACTTCTCTCACTATTGGAATCTACTTTAGCTATAACTTAAGATTCTGACCCTCATTTCTGTTTATCATCAGTGCAGTTGGAATAAATAATTTTTCTTCTACCCATTATTATCCATGAGAATGTAAGGTTTTCCCCATCTCATTTTTGAACCTCAGATGAATGAAACTTGACACATTTATTTAAAGGAGCTGCTTAACTATATCATTACTGCCTGAAACAATCTAAGGCCGGTCTAGTCATTTCACAGTATGTGAAATTCACTGGGAATTAAAGTGAAATGAGTACCTAATAAAAGAAAACACAGTTATTTGACCTATTTTTTCCTCCTTACATTTGTAATATGGTGGAGATAAAAATCGTGTGGCCGGAATTGATCAATGATTCTATGTTAACTTTACAGCATCCCTGTTGTACTGAAGCCTAATGCAATTGGTTATGCATGTTAAGTATCAGTTATCAAATATTTCTTAATTGTACCTTTATGTAACATAGTTAAGTAACATGTATGGAGGTAGTACAGTTTTTCACAAAGTTGAATTGTTTTAAATAGAAGATATTCAATGGGATGGGGATGGAGATAAAATCTTTACCTATTGTAAAAAAATGCAATCTGTCCTGGATATTGAAAAACTGCTATTGACATTTGGTTTCGTTAGGTGCCTTTGAGTCTGTTCCCATTCACAGTGCCATGATCTGCACGAGAGAGTGAAACACTTCCTGGTTCCGAGCTCTCCACACACTTGCACTTCGCTGCTCAGACCATTGCTGCAGTCACTGGGCCAGTCCTTCTTGTAGAGGAGCTTCCTCTTTGCTGCAGCCCCTCGACTTGACCAGCCATGATGTCCCTTTCCAGGGACTGATCGCTCCACATAAAATGCCCGAAGAACCCAAGACAAAACCTTGCTATCGTGACTTCTAAGGAACATCTGGCTGTACTTATGCCAACACAGTTTTGTTTATTCTCCACAGAGATTTACATTTTTCTTCGCCAGTACCATAAAATAAACGCTCGTTTTTTCTTTAGTTTTCCTTAGTCTATATCCAACTTTCACATGCCTATGAGCCATTTGAAAATGCAATGGCTTGATTCAAGCACAGGTTCGTGCTCAAATTGACATCCTAACCCTTAAACACTCAAAGAAGTCTTGTGTAGCAGATTGGCATCTAGAGTACATTGATTGATATCAATGAACATAGATTAGTGATGTGAGAAAGATGAAATCTTTGATTACTTCATTTGCCCCCATTTTTCATGATGTTGCCTATTGGTCTAATTTTGAGACATTTTGTTTTCTTTGCATTTAATTGTAATCCACACCTGCAGTCCGTGATCTTCATCAAGTGGTGCAAGTCTTTCTGGTTTTCACCAACCAAGTAAGTTTCATCTGCCTAGATCAAGT
Source organism: Nesogale talazaci (assembly GCA_004026705.1). NCBI lineage: Eukaryota > Metazoa > Chordata > Mammalia > Afrosoricida > Tenrecidae > Nesogale > Nesogale talazaci. Next base: position 16,326 of record PVJH01004101.1, on the reverse strand, counting down.
TGCTCATAAGCTGAAGCTGCATTTTTCTTTATAGATCACAATGTCTTTGATTATTAACTCAGCTATAGATGGAATAGGTATGGTGAAAGACTACAACCCTGATGTACATCTTCTCTGATTACAAACCATGCAGCATTTCCTTGTCTTGTTCAAATGACTGCTTCTTGAACATGTACAGGTTCCAAATGTGCACAATGAAAATTTATGGAATTCCCATTTCTGTTGATGCTAGTCATAGATTTCACAACACAGTTACATGTCTTTGCTTAGCCAATAGGAAGCAATATTTTATTGTACACTTTTCCTGACTTATCTCTCTTGCAACACAGATCTATCCAACACCAGCATTGATAACTCTTCCATGTCCTCTTCTGAATCTGGCTTGAATTTCCAGTATATCCTTTTGATCTACAGCTGCAATTGGCTTTGAATGATCTTTAGAAAAAAATTAGCCATATATTACATTAATTACATTGTTCTACAATCAATTATTTTGTTCTCTAATTCTATAATGTTTGAGTCTCATTTCTTTGGAATGGATACAAATATTTTCTCCTCAGTTAACAAGATAACTGTATTCCATATTTCTTGGCATAGGCAATGAGTGAGTACTCCCTCTGATTCCTTAGCTCATTGAAACATTTCAATTCCGTTAATTCTTGGAATCTTGTTTATGCTTATTGCTTTGGGAGTCTTCCTTCATTACAGCTGATTCTTGAGATACTTGAATATTGAGAATTTCTTTTTGTGTATTCAGCAATTTTGTGTATTCTAGCCATCTTCTTTTCATGTGTCTCGCATTGTTTAATATTGCCAATGGAATCTCTCAATATTGCAAAATAATGCTTGCATTGTTTCTTCATTGACTTTAGCTTGATAAGTGTGTTACATGTTCTTCTCTTTGGATTTCCAACTCCAGGTCTTTGTACACTTCATCAAATACATCCTTTGTCTTCTCAGACTGCCCTTTAAAATGTTCTATTCAGAAATTTTAATTCAATAAACTAAAATAAATAAAAGAATGTAAAGAAAGTCTAGAAATTGTGAGACACTATCAAAAGAAGCAACCTATGTTTCATCAGGATTCTGGAACAAGAAAAAACAAACAAACAAAGTCACAGAAAAACAGTATGAGAATTCTTGGAAGAAATTTTCTCAATATCACAAAGTAAGAGAAAATAACTATTCAAAAATTTAAAATACCTTAATAAATAGAATAAATCTGAGAAGAAAAACTGAGACAGGTAACAGTCAAACTACCCAATTTCAAGTAAAAGGAGAGAATCCTAAGGAAAAATGAACAAAGAAAAGCTGATAAGGATAAGCTCTGACTTCTCAGTCAAAACTATACAGGCAAGAAGACAATGGAGGCTAATCCCCGGTGGCGTAGTGCTGTGCGCGGGACTGCAGCTCACTGGAATGGAGGATCAATTCTAGCTCCATGGAGCAAAGGCTGGGCCTCCTACTCCCACCACCTAAGGGCAGTGATGCCCCCCTCCCCCCAAAAAGAAGACAATGGAGTGACAGATACCAAACTTTGAAGGAAAAAATTGCTAACCCCAAATCATATATATATATATATACACTTATATCCTACATGCTGCAGCATTGTCTCTCAAATATGATATAGAAGTAACAGTACTTCCAAACAATAAGAAAAAGGAATTCATTATATATATATATATATATATATATATATATCCAGATCATTGTTGTCAGAGAATTAACAACAGCACATAAATCTGAAAGCATCACAGAATACCACTATCAAAAAAAACAATACAATGGAAACAGAAACCAGAACAATACAGAAATAGAGGAACAAGTCACTAATAAATCTAAAAAAAGATAAGTCAAACACAAATACAGGAAATTGGCAGCAACATATCCACAATTATTAAAAATAACAACAGCCTGGATTAAAAAACAAGACTCACAAATATGCTGCTGACAAAAGACATATCTTAAACTAAAAGACAACAATAGATTAAAAATCACAGGATAAGAAGAAAAAAGAAAGAAATGAACCCAACAACCTACCACGTCAATGGCAATCATAAAAAGGTAGTACTGGTAATATTAATCTCTGCAAAACAGACTGCAAAGCAAGGAGCATAATGAGAGATAAGAAGAGAAACAGCATAATGATTAAAAGATCAGTAGAGCAGAAATATATAACCATAATTAATATATACTTACCCAATGAAATACTCTTGAAATGCATTAAGCTAATCCTCACAGGATTGAGGAGAAAAATCAGCAACACTAGAATATTAGGAGAAGACCACTATACACTTCTCTTAAGGAAAGACTGATCTTCAGGACGGAGCCTCAATAAAGTAATACAAAAACTGAAGAACACATCAACCAACCCAACTTCATAGATATGTGCAGAGCATTCCAAGCAACAAGATCAATGCATATTTTCTTCTCTAGCACACGTCACACACTGTAAAATAGATCAGACGCCAAGCCATGAAGCCAGTCTTAACAAATTTAAATACACTGAGACTCTACAAGCCATTTCCAGATCACAATGCTCTGAAGCTGGATATAATCAACACAAAGAACAGGGATATAAAAACAAACACATGAAAATGGATAATGCATTGCTTAAAAATAAATTGTGCAAAATGCTAATACTACCCAAAGCAATCTATAAACACAATGCAATTTCAATCCAAATCCAAACTTCATTTTTTAAATAAATGGAAAAAGATAATTATCAATTTTACATGGAGAAGGAAGAAACCAAGGGTAAGCAAAGAACCCCTCAAGCTGAAGAACCAGGTACAGAACTTTGCTCTACCTTAACTTAAGCCCATTGTCGAGCCCCAGCAGGTAAAGCAGGTTGATAGTGGTGTCAGGATTGATACATAGACTAGTGGAATAGAATAGAAAACTTCGAAATAAAAGCATTAAGAATTATGGATGAGAAAATTGGGACAAACCTAAGAACGACTATTGCAGAGTATTCACAGACTACCACGCTCCATGAGAATGACTGATGATGTATTATAAAAATGACAATGATGTCTCTATCAGTAAACCAGGGACTTACAGAAACCAGAGTTCTATAAATGGACTTTGCATTCTCACTTGTTTGAAGCATTATTATATGAACAATTCATTCTTATGAGATGGCCCACCTTGGTATTCACATAATAATGAGATCACTGAAGATGTGGGAACCATGGTAAAGTGTGGAGAAGAAATAAAATGCTGCCCAATTTTCATGACAGAAATTATTTCTGGTGTTCTAAAGACTTGTCTTTAAGCAAGCTTCCATCTAAATGAGAAGTCAGCCAAGTCCACAGGAAGCACCAGCCTGTCTGATGATTGTAAATACCTAATAAGATCCAAACCCAGAAGAAGGAACAAACAGTACCAGTGTTTTAGTCCTAAAGACTTGATCAGGAGAAAGACAGGGAAGATGTGGTAACCCATAATCCATTTGCAATGTTCCAATGTCGAATGAGCTCCTTGTGAATCCTAACATCCAGAGATTAGGACATGAACAGCCCGAATATCAGACAAAAAGCATGGCAACGTGGATTTTAACACCTTTACTAATCATTTGCTCTTCCTCTAAACCCATTTATGAATTTATTCCAAAGTGGTAATAGTCTCTCATTTTTATTGTGGTCCTTCTCAGTTACATATGGTCATTATTGCTAGCACTTTGTTGTTTCGTCTTGTTTTGTAGGTTCATCTGTATAAGGAAACCAGGGTGGGTGGATAACTGAAGACAGTATCTGGATTGATGATTGCCTGGGGGCATAGAAGGAGATGCTAAGGGAAAGGGGAAGTCAACATCAGTGGACATAAGAAGGAAGAAAAGGTTCTAAAGTTGATTTTGGGAATGATTGCATAACCCTTCTTGATATTATTAAATTATTTAATTGTATGATATACTAATTATAGCTCAGCTAAAAAAAAAAAGGTGTCTTTGTATACAGAAGGGCATATTTTTCTGTTCCCCCCCCCCAAGTTTTAAAGATACACCAGAACATCTTTAACATAATAATGCAGTAATAAGTATTATTATGCTTTGATGTACACAAAGTTGAACTTGCTTGTTACTGAAAACTATTGTACATATCACTGCAAATATAAGGTTTTAAACCTAATTATATTCTGTCTTTTTAATTTATAGTAAGTCACCATTTCATAAAATAATAAAAAAATATTGAGATGGTAGATTTTTGACATCATAATGGGACTTATATTTTTCAGCTGAATTTATCATACCAGAATTTCAAGTTCCAAATAAGACTCTTATCTGATTAATTGTGGCACAATGCTTGGATAAAATAATATGGCCTGTTCATTATTATCACAGAGGATATGCTACTGAGAATGCTACTGCAGGAACCCTAAGAAAAGATTTTTATTATTAATTGAGAATTAATTCATGTATCATATTACTGCATAGTTCAAACACATCAAGCAGAATTGTACAATTGGTACCACAAAAATAGAGCCTCAATTTATGTACATTTTACAAATCCCCAAATAGAAAGACATTTTAAATCTTTCCCCAGTTTAGAAGACTGACGATGACTACATAACTCAGGATAAGTGCATTTTGCTTGCTTTGCTGATTTTAAAGCAAATGATAAAACACTGCAGATTTATAGTACAGTATATTGATGATAAGCACATTATATCTACCATGCTCAATAAGTAACCTATTTAAGGTTTGAAAACCAATAAGTTATCAACTCATATATAAATTCTACCACATATTAAATAACCAAAACCTTCTGAAAGATCAAATAAAGAACATCAATTTAAACTTTTCCCTAGAATTTGGGTTCATGAATGGTCTGACCTGTTTATGGATCAATGGAATAATTTCTTTAGTTGAAGGCTGGCTCTGTCTCTTAATATAACATATTAAGTTATCAAAGTTTAATGTTACTGGAAAATTTCCACCTGGTTTCCATTTCAATATTTTAAAGATATATTAATGTGCATCTTTACAGTAGCATGACCAGGATAGGCTATTTATTATTAGAAAAAATAAAGGAGTTCAGATATTAAGTTCTTGAAATTGTAGTACAAAGTATGGTATTAAGTTATTGTAAATCATAAAAGTATATTGTGTAGAGGAAAAGAATAACAGTCAGGAAGACTCTATGTTGATGGATACAATATTTTTAAACTTCCATGTTTAAACTAGTGGTCATGGTCTCCTTGTGTGTTTTCGAAGTCAATTTAGGTATGTTAAGATGTTAGAATCTTTTTCCTGATTTGGGCTTATATTGCTATTACATGAATTGGTCAGAAGTCCAGGAGAGTAAATATAGACATAAGAAAATAATTTCTTTTCTGGAGGATTCCTGAGAATTTGGATATCTGGGGCTAGCATTCTACCACTTGTCTGCTAGCGTGTCCTATTGTTGTGATTTGTGTGTTGCTGAGAGCTATGCCACTGGAATGTCAAATCCCAAAGGGTCACCTGTGCTGCACAGGTTTTACTGAAGCTTCCAGAATAAGACAGAATAATAAGGAAGTAGGAAGACGCAGCCCACTACAGAAAAATTAGCCACTGCAAACCTTATTAAGAGCAGTGGAATGTTGTTTCTATGGGCAAGCAGTGAAGAGCTATTTTATTCCTTCTTGAGAGAAAAATCCTTTAAATCAGAAATTATCTGTAAAGTTTCTATATATACAACATTACAGTGTTTCTAAGGAAATCCAGATGAATTTTTCTATGACTGAAACCTGATTATATCACTGTCCTAAACTGCTCGACAGCAATTAGGTGTTCTTGATCATGTCTGGCTTCAGGGATTCCTTGGAACTTTTCTACTAAAACCTGTGCTGTTCTTGAAGTAAGATGCTTTCTTGGTCTGAACCCTACCTCCCAATAATTATTAATACTCTCTTCGTACTTCAATAATCTGACTTGGCTAAGATTTAGTAGCCCACTGCTCCATGCCTGGCATATACTGTCTGGAATATCTCTTTTATACTTGCCCATTTAACATGCTTTTAAATTTTTACCTAAATCTAACTAATTCAACATTAATCTAAAATCTCCCTCTTTTAGTTACCTTCTCATCTGATACTCAATATTCTCCATTCTGAGTAAGACAACTCGTATGTGTCATTGCAACCCGTGTTCACATTTCTATCACTGTATCTATTGTGGGTTATTGTACCATGCCAACTACTTTGCTCATTTTCCCCTGCAAGAAAATGCATTCCAGGATAATTAACTTTAAAAGTAAATCCTTAATTACTTGTTCTTAGCATTTTGTCTGACACAAGTAAATGTGATAAATTATCAAATAAATTATTATATATTCTTGAAAGTAGAGGATAGAACTAGGAATCCTAAGAGAATCTGAAAACTTTGAAAAGAAGGAAGGGTAATGATTGTCAAAAGCAAAATCAATGACAAAAAAGTAAAAGGCTTTGGTCAGATTCTTTGAAAAATCAAGCTGCCTGCTTGAAGAGAATCTTAAATAGTGTATTATGATTTTGAAAGGACCACTGTGTTAGGTCCCTAGAAAAACAAAACCAGGTAATTAGTCCCACAGCAGTTCAGAGGGCTCAATTCAACTCATTTCCATGGAACAGTTAACATACTGAAAGTCTTTCAACTCACCAGGGATGCTGGGTCCATGATCAAGGTAGCAGACAACTGAGTCTTCACTAGCGCAATGCAGACAGCCTGGCCATAGGTAGCAAACAGCAGGGTGGGTCAGCAACAGTCAACAGCTCAGGAGCTTAGCAAAGCAGGCGTGGATGGGATATCAAAAACAAGCAATGCAAGACAACAGGACCTGCCAGCCTCAATCTCAAGCGATGCATACACCAACAGTGTGGGGAAGCAGGTCTACCTCAAGCTTTAGCAACACTGTCCTTGGGTCGACTGTCCCACAGAGAGTATAGCTCACAAGTTGAGACAAATAACAAGCTAAAGCAACTCATGCTGCTCAGATTACTAAAGAGCCAGAGAGGCAGGGGTAGGTCTTGCCAAGCCATTGAACTCTTTGCTTTTTAATCAAACTACGACCTTATTGGTCCCACATGTTCCTGTTGGCCAGGTTGGCCCAATAAGCCTACTTATCACAACCACTTTCCCCATTTCAAAATAATGCTGCTCCTTGTGGCTCTATTTCCCCAAATCTGGGCCCCAGAAGTGCAGAGAGCGCTTCAGTTCTACATTTATCACAAATGCGGAAAGAGGAAAGAAAATGAAGAGCATAAAAAGGACAAAAGGAAAAATGAGAGGAATCAGTAAAGAACAAAGAGGAGGAAGAAAAAGAGGAGAAAGGAAAGAACCGTTGGTATTGTCGAGAACTTTGTGAGTTGAGATCCACTTACTCAGTTTCACCTCAAGGTAAAGTGGTGTGTCATGGGACCACATGAAGATACTCTATGTCAGCAAACATTAGCACTTGAAGGTGAGAGACAAGCCTAGAAAGGAAGGCAAGAGAATGTCAGATGTAAATTTTGCATGTATTTTAGGATGACAGCCACCTGACTAGAAGAGATGTATGTTCACTCCAAGGAACGTTGACCTAACAGGATATGGAAATTACCAAATAGCATTAATATCAAATTAAGTAATTTTTTGCGAAAAATAATTAAGATAGTTGCAGCAGTACCCCAACAGAGAGATGCCAAAAATTAAAGCTGTAGTTAGAAAATGTTGAAGGCAAGGATCATTGATGATGTCAGATGGACCTTTGTTCAAAAGAATATCAGAAATATATTTATTTGTGTCTTATTGATTAGACAATGGCAGTTATTCCAACAGAATAAGAGAATATGGCATGGTGTAAAAACTGGGAAGGTGTGTCTGGGTTTATTCCTTTTGCCACACTGCTATCGGAGATAACAGGAAGAAGAACACAGGACTGAAGGGAGGTTCTGCAACAGCCAATGAGATGCAAATGGAATAATGTGCTTGCTGAAAATGAAGATGACTTGATTTTTCTACTATTCCTTTATTCTTAATGTTAATGATCAAAGATTATCTCCTGCAGAATGGATCACACTCAATATAAGGAAAACAAAAATTCTCAAGTGGCTCTTGGGACAACAGCAAGATAAATGGAGAAACGACTGGAGTTTTCAAGAATTCTGTATTATTGGAATCCACAGTCAATGCTCATGAAAGCAGCAGTCAAGAAATCAAACAATATGTGGCATGCAGAAATTTGAATGCATAACATCTCTTTAAATTGTGAAAGGGTAGAGTTGTCATTTTGAAGTTTAAGGTGTAACCCAAACCATGGTGTGGTAGTTACATAATCTTAAGGGATGGAATCTAGTCTGTCAATCAGATCACAGACAATGAGGACTCTGTGGGGGCATGGCCTTCTCCTGAAAATTCTGTGAACCCCTGTATTTTCCTACTTGTAGGTGGGAGACACTTCTCTCTCTACGTTCACTCCTTTGGAGATTCTTTACTGACAAAACACATGGTGCTTAGGCCTAGAAGCTGGAGTAGTTACATGGATTTACCTTGATGCAACCAGACCTATAGAACTGAAGAAACCATGTAGAGACCCCTGCCAGCACTGAGCTGCTTACACAGCCACTGGAACCAGAAGACTTCTAACCCACTGGCCTGTGATGTCCTGCATTCAGTGTCATTGCATGTGCTTCATGAGTCTGAAGAGGTCTTTATAGATTAGTATCAGACATATGGGCTAATATAGGACTTATGGATTTGATCTGGACTTGGCTTGAATGTTTTCTTAATGTATAATTATTCTTTGATATAAAACTCTCTCTCATACACATATGGATCTCCCTGGATAGGGTACCCAGATTAACACACATGGTATTTCCAATCACCTTATATTCAGGTGAAAGTTTGAGAATGAATAAGGAAGACTGGGGAAGAGTAGATGCATTTAAATTATGTTGTTGACATGGAATATTTAGCATACCATGAACTGATAGAACAGCGAGCATGTGTGTTTTGGAAGAGGTACAGCAAAGATACCCTTAGAAGCAAGGATGGTGCGCTCTAGTACATTTGATGTGTCATCAGGAGATGACTAGTCCTTGGCAAAGGTCATCAAGCTTACTAAAATAGAATGTCCTCAAAATAAGTGGAAGGATTCTGTTAGGATGGAGGGACATGATTTTGTAACAATGGCTTCAAATAGAGCAATGATTTTGAGGATGTCACAAGAGCAGATAGTGTGCACTGTGTGGTAGCAATAAGTCAGAGGTGACTAAAAGGTACCTATCAATAACACCAGCCCTTAAAACTGAATTCTGTGATGTCCATAATGTGGGTGAGTTGTGAAATGTTGATTTTAATGTTAAACCTTTCAAATTTTAACTCAGGATCATGTTCCTATATAACTTGGATGAAAACCAAAAGCAAAACTCCACAAGAAATAAAAGCTGCTGGTGTATATTCATATGTATTCATGTGTGCTTGTCTGTGTTGTCTGAAGTGACATGAATGTGTGTGTCAGTGAAATGAGGTCCCACAATGATTCTGAAACTTGCTTATCTCTAACAGCATACCAGGGATCGTTCCATCTTATAATTGTTGTGTGTTATGCAATTATATAAATGTACTCTAATTTGCTCACTTATTCCCTCAAAGATTTATTTTGCATACTAGTATTTTCTTCTTTTTTTAAACTGTGAATACTATAAGTGCCTTCATTCTAATGTTGGGGAGTATGTTAAACTGGGTTAATAGAGAAACAAATCCAGGGGCACTCATATATGAGCTAGAAAGAGCTTTATATTAAGAAGCAGTTATACATCAAGATAACTATAGCCCATTTTCTGATACAAATCGATAAGATCTCTCTGATTCATGCAGCCACATACAGTGATGCAGAATGCAAGAAGATCACAGGCTAGTGGGTGCAAAGTCCTGTCGATCTCTCAGGGTCAGCCAGAAGGTAGGTGAAGGCAGAGAGGAGGGGAAGTTCCCAGGGTATACCTTGTGAGAAAGCCATGCCCACAAAGAGGCAACATAAGGTTGCGACCTGATGATGGACAGGTTGACTATAACCTTCACACTTTTATACATCTCAAAATTGACATGAAATTATGTAACTACCACAGGGAGTGTTTTCCCAATAAGTACAATTTTTTACTACCAGGGATTCATTTAGGGTTATGGTGACAAAAATAAAGTGAAAGACAACTATTTCGACCCCTACACTACCACATAATTAGTTCCTAGTGGGTTGGAAAATGATTTATATAAAAAAGAAATATATAAAGAACAAGAATCACATCATTATGATTGAGAAGGTGAGCAGGGTGGGGACCTAATGCCCACAGGTGGGTAATTGGTCACCCCTTTACAGGGGCATCACGGGGAGAAGACAGACCAGTCAAGGTGTAGCCAGGCAGTGATGAGGCATACAAGTTTCATCTAGTTCCTGAAGCCTTCCTCGCCCACAACCATCATGGTCCCAACTCTACCTTACAAATCCAGATGGACTGGAGAAAGCACACTAGTAGAGAGGGGAGCTGAAGATATGGGGAAACCAAGATGGATGAGACCCTTCAGGCCAGTGGGGAGATTGGAGCTGCTGGAAGGGTAGAGAGAAGGTGCGGTAGAGAGACAGAACCAACTGCAAGGATATACACATAAGCTCCTATTTGAAGGATGGGCATCAAAGGACTGCATTGGGGGAGAGGTCGGGCAGTGTAAGATATGACAGAACAATAACAATGTATAAAGTATTGAGGGTTGGTGGGGAGGAGAGAGCAGGGGAAGAGGGGAAGGAATGGAAAAGTTGAAAAAAGTTGAAAAGTTTTCTCAAGAGGAAAGGCGATGATTGGAGAATGATAATAGCAGCAGACATGTGAAAGTGCTTGGCACAGTATATTTATTTATGTATTGTGAAAAACGATGTACGAGTCCCCAATAACATGATTTTTAAAAAATATTATAATTTCTGAAGAGGATAAAATTAAAAAATAGCTTACTGTTTTTTCAAGAGAATACATTTGTTTTTCAAGATAATAATAATTATATTTCTCCATTAGTAGAAAATATTCAAAGTATTACATTCTGCAGTAATTCAGCTGGCTACAATTTGATATAGAAAGAAATAGGTATGGCAAGAGGTGTGTAGAAAGTGAGTATGAACAGAAGTGTTGGAAGAAAAATTTTTTGAAATAGTAATTTTCACTTTTGTTGACAAGATTGTAAATAAAACTAATTTAGCAGATTTGAGGATCTGGTTAGTAAAGCTAATTTGGTTGTATATTATTTAAATAATTTTAGAGCAGCAAGATGGCGGCAATGGGATATTTTTCTATGGTCATCTTCATGAGAATGCTAAGATACTCAAAACAAGATAAATCATTCTGATTGTGCCTGACCAATGTTAACTATTGTCCTTAAAGGGATTATATAAAAGTGACTGCCAGAGCCCCATCCTCTCCTTTGGAGCACCCAGGCAATTGTTATTTCCCCTACTGGCATCATAAATCCTGGCTCCTAAATCAGAAAAGCACATGAAACAAGGGTAAAGAAGAGAAAAATCAATCACTCAAACAGACAAGCCTAGCTCCCAATGAGTCTTTTTGAACCTATAAAAACCAAACACTGCCATAGAGTGGATGAGACAATTCATAGAAGCCCTCAAAACAGGGTATAAATGCCCCAGAGAGTTTCTGAAATCATAACTCTTAAGGAGAGTAGATGTCCCCTTCCTTCCCTTGTGGAGTGGCTAGGGGCATCGTTTTACTGACTTTGGGGATCACCAAGTTCATATCCACCTAATTCATATCCACTTCCCTACAAGACAGAGTAGAAGTGTCCCCTGGGGTTTTCCAAGGGTTATGATATTCATGGAAACAGACTTTACATCTTTCTCTGAGGAGTGGCTAGTGTATTTAACTGCTACTCTTTCTTTTAGCAAATGAATTACTTAACCACTGTGCCATTCAAAAAGTCAATATTCATAGCAATTTTAGAGCACTTGGTAGGATTGTCCCATATGAGTTCCAATGTTGTGAAGCTTTAAAAAAGCAGACTCCTATGTCTCTCTCTCTCTCATGGAATGGTTTCTTACCTCTGACCTTTGGCTGAGCATTCAAGTGCTTTAACCACTTCATCAACAGGTCTTCTTTGACTGCACCTATACTTTGACTAGTCCTATGCTATTCTACTTAAAGAGTCATATAGATTTTTTCAAGAGTCATATGAAAATTGCTAACATATGTTTATATATGCTCAATGTAGAAAGGACATAGGATGAAAGCTATAGCAAAGGCTTAATTATAGCACAGTTTACTTTGTACCAAGAAAAAAAATTGTTCTGAAGGCAATAAATAAACATTCTTATACCTAGACTTTTCAGTAGAGGTCAGAGATGAAGAGTCCACTGAATTCCATTGTAGAACTCAGCTAAAATGTCTATTGCCTAAAATTGTAAATCAGTAGCTCTCGCTGCATTAGAGAATTTTGTCAGATCAGGCTTTAAATCTACAAGCTTGGGTCCTGGTCAAATTCTCAAAAGTTTAGGTGGTTTGATTCCAACATATAATAAAATTAATTCCCATAATGAAAATTTTAAAAGTTACTGGAATCATATTTTAGATTAGAAAATCATTGGTAATAACCCATGTTACAAAGGTTACAATGATATTCCTTAGGGGCAGTCATAGAGAGCTATGCCAAATTTGTTGGGAACAATAAAGAAAATAGATCTCAAATTCCACAAGTAAACTTCAGGTAGGGTAAGAAAACATCTTAAGAAATCCATCAGTGACTGAGGGACCCATTGCCACACTAGTCATAAAGTTCTTTAAATGGGCATATTTGGGGCAACAGATTGTGGGTTCACTGACTCAAACAGGATGACTAGATATTTTCATCTATGTGTCTAGCCATAACAGAGTAACAGAGATACAGAAGGTCAATTGGAGTAATGTGAACTTGCATACACACACAAACATACATAATGAGTACCTCCTTTATATTCAGTTAATAAACCTGAATTAATTTTGATTGATTTGATCTCAATTAGTTTTGATTTTGCCACCTTATTCTGTGTGACTTTGGAGCAGTCACTGTAACTTGCTTAGCCTACAATAAGCAAATAAAGATGCCTGTCTCAAAAGTGATTATGACTCTGAAATGAGGGAGTTTAAAGATAGTTAAAACTACTTCACATAGGAGAAATACCAAATAATTATTACATCTAAAAAGTTCTTCCATGGGGGAGGTATACAATAACTTTCACACTTATTTCCCTTCTGCATATGATTCTTATTCTTTGGAGAAAAGTACAAATACATTTTTGCTTATGCTGTGTAATTAGCACGAATGTACTTTTAGATAGTCACCTGCCTGTATTTATCATGAATGCTGCTCTCCTGTACTTCAGTATTTATTCACTGAGATAATATCTCTATAACTTTGATTGTCTATTTTTGCTTTCTTGCATTCAGCAGTAAGATCTGAGGCAGCATTAGTTAATGTATTTGTTTTGCTGCACTAATTCATTATCTAAATTTGTTTATAGAGTCTTTAAAGTGACCATCATATGCTTACATTATAGGTCCCTGGTTGTGTATGGACAATTGACCATAAAGTCAGTGCTTTAAACTCACTGGATGCTCCAAGAAAGAAAGATGAGTCTGTCTATTCCCTTAAAGATTTAAATCTTGGAAGAAGTACAATCAGAATACGCCTTAAAAATAAGTATGTCAAGGCTGCCTCGTGAACTTTGGACATAGTCTCAGGAGAAGTCAGTCCCTGGAAAAGGACATCAGGCTTGGTAAATGAGAGGGGGCAGCCAAAGAGAGGAAGACCTTTAACAAGACGGTTGGACACAGTGGTTGTAATACTGCGTGCAAACATTACAATTGTAAGCATGGCATTGGACTGGAAAGCATTCTGTTCTGTTATACATAGAGTCACTATGAGTCAGAATCAACTCGTTGGCACCTAACACTAACAACCTGCTTATATCAGTAACAAATATAATTAAAGAAGCAAGTTGATATGAAAGCATTTTTATGTTTTCAATGAAAACAGTGTTCTTAAACACAGCTTCTTTTTGAAGAATTAAAACAATGTTAGAATCATTCAAAATAGATTGTTTTTTATTTTACTTTAAAAGGAATGTGGCTTTAGATTATAGTTAATGATGTCAATAAGGCTATTTGAGTGAACAAGATATTATCCTGATTGGCCATAATTTTTTTATGCTATGAACTGGTATTCACAGTAAAAGATATATTTAAAAATGAAGAACACTACTGCAATGCAAATAACAATTATTTGTATTAGACTTGCTTGTCAAGGTTCTGATAATTTTCCAAACTTTAGTCTCATTTTTTAAGGTATACAATTCTACTCTAGGGTCCTTCTGCCAAAACATCGCTACTTTTCTCTCATCTTGATGTTATGGTTTATACATTGCTAAATCTAAGGCAGATAAATAGATTCAAATAAAATTTGGCGATAAAAGAAAACAGCACCCACTGTATGTTAAGAATTTCGATGGCAACTTTCAGCTGAATGTGAATTAAAATGGCTAGGTTATAAATCCCCTGAAAATAAGGTTTATAATGGAAATGCTGACAGGCATTTAACGATAGCAGCAGTAGCTGGCACCACTGTAATAAAAGGACTTAAATGAAAAAAAAAGTGCATGCCTCACAAAGACATGTGGGTTTCAGGGTAAAGCTATATGCAGACTCAGTGTAAGGATAGATGATAATATGCCTCAGCAATTATGATGCCTGGGTGTTAGTAACAAAGAAGCTTGAGATTCACCTTCCAATCAAATTGTGAAAGAGTCTAAAAGGGGAAAACCTGAATGTAGTATTCTTTGGTTATCTTGCCCTGGCTCCATCATTCTTTTACAGATATATTTTATTCATCTTTGATATTAAAGCACACAACACTTAGTCAAAAATCGACCTGTATAAAAACAAGATGAGTAGTTCACCTTCTCATCCTTTAGAACCTGCTATTTTAATTGATTATGAAAGCCTTAGGTAGGCATTAAATGAAAGACTACAAGCAACAATGTTCTTTCAGAAACACATTGGATTTCTGTAGTCACAAAGTTCCCAGTTCTGTTACTTTGCAGGTCCATCTGTAGAGGGATCCATAGCCCTAAATTACTTCTCTAAACTTCCTGGATGGAGACAGCAAATCCGCCCTTAGATCACATGCAAGAATAAATTAAGGCCTCTGCATTTTCTTTTCTTTAGTTAAAAGCATCTACATATCAATCGATTTTGTTTTTCTTTCATTTTTTCCCATTTAAACGCTTCTTGCAACTCTGGATGTTATAACAAGAAAATAGAAGTTAAAAGTTATGGTGTTTCAGTTGTTTCGATATGGAACAGAAGAAATTGGGCTGTACGTCTGTCTAAAAAAAGATATTTTGAAAAGTCCAGTGGGTGTCTATAGAGACAAAGGGATCACTTTCTGTTTTTCCCAGACTCTTGTGACCCAGGTTTCTTTTTGTTTGTTTGCTTTTTTGTTTTGTTTTGTTTTTTGGGCATCACTGCCCTCTGGTGGTGGGAGTAGGAGGCCCAGCCTTTGCTCCTGTGGAGCCACTGCTGGAATTGAACCTCCATTCCAGTGGGCCGCAGTCCTGTGCACAACCACTATGCCACCAGGGCTCAGCCCCCAGGTTTCTTTCAAAGAGTTCTACTCTGTAATTATTCTGACAAATAACAAACTCATCGGTTATTTTGGGCAAGACTTTTCCCCAGGAAACATATAGAGGCACATTGGTGTGAAATCCTGTGTAGTCTCTTCTCTATACCTATAAATTCCACCTAAACTGTCAAGATTGACAATCGAAAACGATAATCAAAACTGCTTTTTACACTTTTTCTTGTAACTGCCGTAGGCATGTTTTAAAAGATATGCTAACAAATCCCAAAGAATGACTGCTACTAAATATTTGATATAACTTGAAATGGATACTGTGGATATAAAATCTAAATAATATAGCTCCTTAAACTCTTCTTCCATAGGCAGTCATATGTGTCTATAGATGCATGTGTGTGTATATGTATATAAATTCCTAGTTGTGGAATATGTATATAAATTATATGTAGATATATAAATTTCTAGATTGTGGGGGAAATAGCAATGATAAGTAGAATATAACCATTTTAGTACTATAATATCAAAAGCAAAACATCATGAAAACATCACTCAGTAAAACCTCATAGAATTTTTTTTAATCGGGCCTTTCTCATTATACACTTTATATGTATTTATACATTTCACAAATCCCTTGGTTGAATTACATAAAACATGACAGAAAGTGAACAAATTATACATTAACATGTTATACATTAACATGTATACATGATACAGAAAAAAAT